>CM056053.1:481723288-481870788 GCA_029574335.1 Rana kukunoris
TGATAACCCCACGCCTAACACAGGAATTGAGTGGGAATCTATTTATATAAAACTCAACGTTCTGTATGTATGTATGTATGTATGTCCAGCATCACGTCCAAACGGCGAAAGATATTTACATGAAACTTGGCACACAGGTTACTTATATGTCAGCCACCAACATTGTTATAGGTGATTTAAGCCTTACCTCCCCCATTTGCCATGGTGGTGGTTTTTCTTTAAATTCCCATTCAAATCTATGGAAATACATGTTACTTCATAACAGCTGTAGATATTTCGATAACACTTGGTCACATGTTACTTACACGTCCACTTAAAGTATAGGATCGTTAATTTATCCATTAACTACCCCCATTTGTGATGGTCGTGGTTTTTGTTTAAAAGTCCCATGCAAAGCAATGGGAAATGTATGTTCCCACAAAACTTCTGTGTTGCTGTCTGCTGTCCCATGTCTTTTTCAACAGTGCTATGAAACCTTGGCTGGTGTTGATATATGTACCACAACATGGCGTCTGGGTTAAACAACATCTGCCTTACATTAATTACATATGCCCTTAAATAACTGTCTCCAAAGGAGCTGCGGTGGGTCAACGCGATTGCCACTGCGCTGACAAGCACATTCACCTCTGCAGCTAGGGGTTCTGATTCCCGCTCTCGGCTACATGTTAATTGAGTTTTGGTGGTCTCAGACCGGCCTCCGTGGGAGTGCTATGCGAGGTAAAGACCGCGGTTAGTACCCCACCCCCCTCCCACAAAAACCACCACACTTACACACGCACATCGAAATTGTTAACATGCACGCACTCTGACACACGCGGTCTCTAAAAAGAGAGGCGAAGAACTAACGGGGCTGGTTGAGCGGGCAAATCCTCTCACTCCCTTATAGGGAGTCACTCTGCCACGTTGGGCTTCAAAGCGGAGCAGGTAGGACGGGCTGTATGTGAGGACCCCCTCACACCCGCCATTGCCACCCGGGGCATGGAGAAAGGTGGCAGATTGCCTCTGGGGGAGCCTGTCTACTCCCAAATCCTGCAGTTCCGTCTCCTCTCTAGAGTACACGCACAAAATACACTATAGAAAAAAAAAACATAACTGTCAACAATAACTTACCTGGGTGAAATTTAGCACGGAGACGCCTGACCCGGTCCATATGCCGCCTTTTAAGGTCGGACCACTTCTTCACAATGGCCATGTGATCCGGTGGCCCGCCAGGATGTCCTGCTAATTTTTCGAGCACGGACCTCACCACCTCCTTCTTTTCCTCCTGCCTCTGCAGCTGATCATACCCCGTTTCCAGGAACGTCTGCAAGATGAAGAACAAAGTACCGTATTTTTCGCTCCATAAGACGCACCTGAACATAAGACGCACCCAGGTTTTAGAGGAGGAAAACAAGAAAAAAAGTATTCTGAACCAAATGATGTACTAAAATATTTAATATTATATTACAACTATAGGTGGGTGGTGGACACAGTAATACCAGCTCCCCTATCAAATCAGCTCAGTTACACTATACCTGGGTGGTGGTGGTGGACACACAGCAACCCCCCCCCCCCCCCCCCTTCCCAGATCAGCTCAGGTGGCAGGACAGACACAAAACACCCCGTCAGCCTCTTTTATCACAAACAGCTCAGGTGATGGACAGTGGATACCATGCCAGCCCACACCTCCCACCCCCCTTATCACCAGCTCACCTTGCACAACCCCCTCTGGCTGTCTCTCAGCATCAGATACACCCAGGCAGCAGCTAAGAAGGAGGACTGAGGACATATTTTGCAGCAGCAGCAGCGGCCAGTGGAAAGAGGCAGGAAGTGATACTGGACCAGACCACAGCCGGGGGTGTTCCAGCTGAAAACAAAAAGCCAGCCAGGGCTCTTGTCACTTGCAGGATGGTGTCACATCTTGCGGGTGTCAACTCACCCGGGTGTGGAGCGCACCATTATAGCAACGCTGCTGACACCACCCATGTTTTGGCACTTGGGGCAGTCCACCTCCCCCCGCTCCACTTGGTATGCCCCTGTCTCACATCCTGTCTTTTCTCCCTTACACAGAAGCCGAGTGTCTGTATTCTGACACATCGGCGGCGACGGGGGGGCGGAGCCTGCGCAGTATTCACTCCATAAGACGCAGGGACACTTTCCCCTATTTTTTAGGGAGGAAAAAATGCGTCTTATAGTGCGAAAAATACGGTATATTATAATACTTTTGTTTAAAACATTATGGATATATGACGGAAATCTATGGTATTCAACATTGAGAGCATTCTCGCCTTATTAATCAATGACAGGGTTAACATGACCAGATTTTATATCTTCATTTTTAGACTTTTAGATGAATTAAATTAGAATAAATAATGGAGTTGATGTTATTTAAAAACTACAACTACCAGCATGCTCTGATATACCATGTAGCTCACCGTCACCAGCTGTACAAGAATTATACTTTAACTAGGAGCATGGCTGGACAGTTAATGGCTGTCCGTAATAACGGGGAGTTGTTTTGCAACAGCTGTAGGCTCCGTTTAGGAAACAGTGACGCATAAGCGAGTAGCGCCCGCATATGAAAATGGTGTTCAAACCACACAAGTGATTATCGGCGCGATCGTTAGAGCAAGAGCAATAATTTTAGCCCTAGAGCTACTCTTTAGCTGAAAAAATGCAACCTGTTGAATTATTAAAAAATCACATATCGAGAATTTTAAATGGTGAAAGTTGACGCCATGCACAGCGAGGGCACAATTTTTGAGCGTGACATGTGGGTATCATTTTCTTGGCGTAACTTTATCTTTCACAAAATCAAAAAAAAAATGGGCAAAATTTATTGTTGTGTTATTTTCCAATTCAAAAAAAGCTATTTTTTTCCAAAAAAAGAGCGCTTGTAAGACCGCTGCGCAAAATACGGTGTTGGCAAGAAATATTGCAATGATTACCATTTCATTCTCTAGGGCAGGGGTCTCCAAAGTACGGCCCGCGGCCACATCCGGCCCGCCAGGACATTTCCTCCGGCACGCAGCTGGAGTCACTGGTCCACCTGTTAGTTGTGGAACCTGCGCTGAATATTCGTCCCTAGCAATATGCAGCGCAGGTCCCGCAATCTCTCCCGGCGTCTCACTGTGTTTTGTGTTGGCTGCTGGGTCCACGGGCATCCTAGCACCCAATGATTTTTTTAGACCCGTTTGCCACAACCGCCCTGCTCCGCCTCCTGCCTCGCTGTTAACCAGTAAGAGTGTGTATTAAGGCGGGGCGGGAGTCGGAAGTGCAGCAGGTCTGAACAGCCAGTGTGTGTAATGTCTGACGCGATGGTAAATACACATGCATGGAGGAGGGAGGGGGGCTGATGCGAGATGATTACTGTACACTACTGTGGAGGGTGGCTGAATGGCTCTGATATGGTACAAACATCCGGGTGCTGATAATTCTGATGGGGACACAAGTGGGAGGTGCTCTAATGGGGATACAAGTGACAAGTAGGGGGTGGTGCTCTTATGGGGACACCACCAGGGGGGTTCTCTAATGGGGACACCAGTGGGGGGTTCTCTAATGGGGACACCAGTGGGGGGTGCTCTTATGGGGACACCAGTGGAGGGGGGTTTAATGGGGACAACAGTAGGGGTGCCTAATGGGGACACAGATGTGTCCCCAACAGTGTCCTCATACATCTGTGTCCCCAGCAGTCTCCTCATACATCTGTGTCCCCACATCAGTGTCCCCACCAGTCTCCCCACACATCTATGTCCCAAAAATTGTGTCCTCACACATCCGGGTCCCCACACTGGTGTCCCCACACATCTGTGACCCCACCAGTCTCCTCATACATCTTTGGGTCCCCAGCAGTCTCCTCATTCATCTGTGTCCCCACAATCGGTGTCCCCATACATCTGAGTCCCACCAATGTGGGGGCACAGATGTATGAGGAACTGGTGTGCCACAGATGTGTGGGGAACACCAGTGTGGACACAGATGTGGGGACAGAGATGTGGGGACACAGATGTGGGGGACACAGATGTGTGGGACACAGATGTGTGGGGAACTGGTGGGGACACATAGTGTGGGGACACCAATGTGGGGACAAAGATGTATGAGGATACTGGTGGGGTAACAGATGTGTTGGGACAACAGTGTGGGGACACATAATTGTGGGGACACCAGTGTGGGGGCACAGATGTATGAGGACACTGGTGGGCACACAGATGGTGGGGACACCAGTGTGTGGGTCACAGATGTGTGGGGAGATTGGTGGGGACACAGATGTGTGTGGACACCGATGTGGGGACCAGATGTATGAGGAGACTGTTGGGGTCACAGATGTGTGGGGAGATGGTGGGGACACAGTTGTATAAGGAGACTGGTGGGAACACAGTTGTATGGGACACCAATGTGGGGTCACAGATGTATGAGGAGACTGGTGGGGCCACAGATGTATGGGGACACCAGTCTCCTCACAAATCTGTGGCCTCAAACTTGTGTCCCCACACATCTGTGTACCCCACCAGTCTCCCCAACATCTGTGTCCCCAACAGTCTCCTCATACATCTGTGTGCTCACATTGGTGTCCCCACACATCTGTGTCCCCACCAATCTCCCCACACATTGTGTCCCCACCAGTCTCCCCACACATCTGTGTGCCCAACAGTCTCCTCATACATCTGTGTCCCCACATTGGTGTCCCCACACATCTTGTGTCCCCACCAATCTCCCCACACATCTGTGACCCCACCAATCTCCCCACACATCTGTGTCCCCACCAATCTCCCCCACACATCTGTGACCCCACCAATCCCCCACACACATCTGTGTCCCCCTACACTGTGTGTCCCCCACACATCTGTTTCCCCTCCACATCTCCCCACACACAATTTGAGTCCCCCACACCACACGGTGTCCCCACAAATCTTGTGTCCCACGCCAGTCTCCCATCTTATCAGTGTTCCCACCAATGTGGGCACACAGATGTATGAGGAACTGGTGGGACACAGATATGTGGGGACACAAATTTGGGACATAGATGCATGAGTAGACTGGTGGGGGTAACAGATGTGTGGGGACATAGATGTAGGAGGAGACTGGTGGACACAAGTGTGGGACACTGATTTGTGGGGAGACTGGTGGGGACACAAATGTGTGGGGACACCAATGTGGGGACACAGATGTATGAGGAGACTGTGGGGTAACAGATGTGTGGGGACACCAGTGTGGGGACACAGATGTGTGGACACAGATGTGTGGGGACACCAGTGTGGGGACACAGATGTGTGGGACCCAGACGTGTGGGGGACATAAATGTATGAGAGACTGGTGGGGGTCACAGATGTGTGGGGACACCAATGTGGACACAGATGTTTGGGACACAGATGTATGGGGACACCAATGTGGGGACACAGATGTATGGGACACCAATGTGGGGACACAGATGTATGGGGACACAGATGTATGGGGACACCAATGTGGGGACACAGATGTATGGGGACACCACACTGGGGACACAGATGTATGGGGACACCAATGTGAGGACACAGATGTATGGGGACACCAATGTGGGGACACAGATGTGTGGGGACAACACACTGGGGACACAGATGTAAGGGGACACCAATGTGAGGACACAGATGTATGGGGACACCAATGTGGGGACACAGATGTGTGGGGACACCAGTGTGGGGACACAGATGTGTTGGGGACCCAGATGTGTTGGGACATAAATGTATGAGAGACTGGTGGGGGTCACAGATGTGTGGGGACACCAATGTGGGACAACAGATGTATGGGGGACACCAATGTGATGACACAGATGTATGGGGAACACCAATGTGGGGACACAGATGTATGGGACACCAATGTGGGGACACAGATGTATGGGGAACACCAATGTGGGGACACAGATGTGTGGGGACACCACACTGGGGACACAGATGTAATGGGAACACCAATGTGAGGACACAGATGTATGGGGACACAATGTGGGGACACAGATGTGTGGGGACACCAGTGTGGGGACACAGATGTGTGGGACCCAGATGTGTGGGGACATAAATGTATGAGGAGACTGGTGGGGTCACAGATGTGTGGGGACACCAATGTGGGGACACAGATGTATGGGGACACCAATTGTGATGACACAGATGTATGGGGACCCCAATGTGGGGACACAGTATTAGGGGACACCATGTGGGGACACAAATGTATGGGGACACAAATGTAGGGGGGACAATGTGGGGCCACAGATGTATGGGGACACCAATGTGGGGACACAGATGTATGGGGACACCAATGTGGGGACACAGATGTATGGGGACACAGATGTATGAGGAGACTGGTGGGGACAAATATGTGTGAGGAGACTGGTGGGGACACCAATGTGATGACACAGATGTATGGGGACACCAATGTGGGGACACAGATGTATGGGGACACCAATGTGGGGCCACAGATGTATGGGGACACCAATGTGGGGACACAGATGTATGGGGACACCAATGTGGGGACACAGATGTATGGGGACACAGATTGTATGGGGACACCAATGTGGGGACACAGATGTAGGGGGACACCAATGTGGGGGACACAGATGTATGGGGACACCAATGTGGGGACACAGATGTATGGGGACACCAATGTGGGGACACAGATGTGGGGGAGACTGGTGAGGACACGGATGTAAAACCTCATGCACGCTGGTAGTTTAACCTGCTGAATGATGCTCCAGCGTTTTATTAGACGACAGGACCATCATCCAGTTCTGCTGTCAACAGCAAGTAAAATTCTATTCTTCTACTGTGGATTTATTTACTAAAATTATTTTTCCGGGCCGCGGATATGAGTAAAATATAGAATGTGGCCCTCGAAGTAAAAAGTTTGGAGACCCCTGCTCTAGGGTGTTAGAAAAAAATATATATATAATGTTTGGGGGTTTTAAGTAATTTTCTAGCAAAATAAAAGTTTTAGTCTCGTAAACACCGAATCTGAAAAATTAGCCCGGTGTCCACAACATGTTAAATTCATTATGCTAAATAGCAAGGAAAGTGCCTAAATACACATTTGCCAACCAGGGTGTCTGCAGCTGCACAGGCATGCTGGGACTTGTAGTTTTGTAACACCAGGAGACAAATTGTTTGGGAAATACTAATATCTGATCCTATATACTAACTTTTAAACTAGTCTAAAATGCAGTTAAAGATAATGCAAATACTTACATAGATCAGCATATCTTCCTCACTTTTGGAGAGGTTACTCCCAACCATTTTTCTATCCACTTGGGCAAATGGGCACTTGTCCAACAAAATGTGAAATGAAACTGGCAAGTGTCCAAGTTCCAGGAAGTAGTCGCGGCGCGCGTGTTGCTCGCGCGATTGCGCATGCGCAATCGAGAAATTCACAATGTTGTTTTTCTATAACATAATACATGTATTCAATTTCAGAGTGTAACTGTCGAAATTCCGCAATCAATTTTCTCATTCCCATGTTGTGAAATTTCGATAAAATATCTCGAATATTCGATTTCAGAATGAGCCAATGAGAGCGCTCCTAAAAGCATGTCTCGAAATTGCGCAATCGCAATTTCGCGAAATTACGATAAAATAGCAAGAATATTCTGAGCCAATCACAGTGCTCCATTCCGCATTTCTCGAATATTCGTAATTATTTTTGTATTGTAATATATCACGAATATTCTGAGCCAATCAGAGTGCTCCATTCCGCATTTCTCGAATATTCGTAATTATTTTGTATTGTAATATATCACGAATATTCTGAGCCAATCAGAGTGCTCCATTCCGCATTTCTCGATATTCGTAATTATTTTGTATTGTAATATATCACGAATATTCTGAGCCAATCAGAGTGCTCCATTCCGCATTTCTCGAAATTTCGCAATTATTTGGTATTGTGATATATCAAGAATATTCTGAGCCAATCAGAGTGCTCCCTCCCGCATATCTCGAAATTTCAATCGCAATCGCAATCGCAATCGCAATCGCAATGATTTTATTTCTAAAATATATCACGAATATTCGAATTTAGCGAATATATCACGAATATTCGACTATATATTCGAGATATATCGCGAAATCGAATATGGCATATTCTGCTCAACACTAGAGATCACGAGGAGGCAAAGAGTTTGAGTTTTGTAGGAGGAACAGTAGGGTGTCTGCTCTGGCTTCTCCCCCCTCGCAGTCACGCCCCTTGGCCGTGGAGTGGCCAATAGCTCATCATGTAGCTCCACCCCCTCTGTGTTTATGTTCCCCCGGGTGGCCGCGGAGAGGCTAGATCAGCGGCGTGGGCTCAAAGAGCCTTGTGCCCCGCTACTAAGACTTGCGGCCTCTCGGTGGCCGCGGCAAACTGGGTGAATGCCTGGTTTGCCCGATGGCCAGTCCGGGCCTGTTTGCACCCCATAAAAAAAAATAGTTTTCATTTCAGACCTTTTGTAAAAATGAAAACACCCCCGATGAAAGTCCAGCCATTTTGCAAAAATGAACACACCCCGATGAAATTTTTTAGGCGCAAAGCTACTGTAGGGTAAGATAAAATATGCCCACCTTGGTAAAAGGACCCCTTCGGTACCGGGAGAATGAGTTTAACCTTGCAGTAACAAGACACACGGTATTAGGTTAAAGTCACTCTGCTTTAATATGGCACGAACAGTTTCTTTTATAAAAACATACAGAGATTCAAAGGAAATACACAAATACATGTCTTAACATCATTGGTTAATACACTGTTACTGGGCGGACGCCCCCCTTTTGGGTGATGCTGTTAAAATATCATTGGTTAAAAGTTACCGTTATTTATTGCTTAAGTTAGAACTCGTCTCATGATTAAGGCTTGTATATATGTCAACCGCCACAAACTGGTTATAGAAACCACAAAACTTAGGTCACAAGACATTCAAACTGACTACTACTATATATGGTCAGCACAAGAATTGCTCATGTCATTCTGATATACAGACAGCATATATGCAATATATGGACAACTTATGTTAACCCTTAACATCCCCACAATCCCCTCTTAGAATCCAAATAATTCTAAATTATGTGGTTCTCCTTCTCCATCCTTCTTTTATCATGATACATGTTCAGATAGATTCTATTCGCAGCTGCTGGGTCGGGTGTTCGGGACATTTTAACAACTATGCACATTATAAGCCTATAGCAAGCATATAAGAGTAAAACCAAAAAAAAATGGAAAGGGTTTAAACTCATCAATAACTGTCCCACTGGGGAGGTCACGGTTAAGAAAGTTCATTAGAGTGGTGTTTAGGGCAGGTTCTGAAGTGTGAAAATAAGGGCTCTCAATTGAAGTAATTGAAAAATTAATTTTAGCTTGTTGGCAAACTTCAGCTCCCTTTGTGGAGTTCCCCAACCCAAAACACAAGTCTGGGAAATAACTTCTTTATACTTATATATGATATATCTCAACATTATCAGTACCCTATTGTGGGTCACTTCCATATCTTCTCTACTTAGTATGACACCAAAGGGTCCACAGTACTACTTCACATCTATGTGGAGCAAAGATCTTCTTAAGGTGTATGTGGATACATATCTTTACTCATTCATATCACCCATCTTGGCATCATACGAATCTACTAATCTGACAATCTGATAACACTCTATCTCTTCCCTGGGGTGATCTTCCTCAGTTCTAATTGTCACTGTAGTAATAATTGTATTTTAACAATAATAGAACATTTGTGATATTTAAAAGTACAGCCATATCCAACATTTTTCATATCCAGACTTCTGGGTATAGGCATATTTAAACTTCAATAATAACATTTTATCTGTAAAACCCTCTGAGTTCTCATTTCTCTTGTGTCTATTATGTGTATTATTCATATTGTCCTGTTGTGGAGTGTTGGGAATTTCCACAAATGCTCTTTATATGTCCCAAATCTTCAGGGTGATGGATACAGTTCGTTATCAGCCAAACTGGCAGGAATACGATCAGGACAGTCCAAAATAGGAGGCACAAGGCTTTCCCAGAAGTCTGTGGTGAAATAAGCAACGTCATCTTGTCGGAGGTCAGGGCTGTCTGCCCCCGTTAGTACCTCACTTGTACTTGCTTCTAGTCGGAGGCCAGGGCTGTCCGCCCCCGTTAGTACCTCTCTTTGTCTGGCTCTAGGCACCAGTTTTACTCGGGTGGCATGGATCCATGTTGGGCTCTCTTCCGTCAGTATTGCGGTCCGGGTAACGGCTACCACTATCATCTCTGGACCATAAGCGAAGTCTTTGGCTCTTTTATCTTTGGTCAATCGTTTTTACAACTACAACATCTCCTGGTATAAAAGGGTGGGTGTTTTCCTGTGGAAGAGAAGGAAACTTACAGACAACTTTTTGTTCTATCTCATCTAGTTTTGTTATAAGTGACCTGACATAATGATCCTGAATCTGCTCTAAATCTCCTTCTTGTAGAGTGAGGGGTTTCTTGGCCCAAGGTGTGGGGAATGGCCTTCCCATTAAAATCTCGAATGGCGAGAATTTTAAAGATTTGTGGGGTGTCATTCTTATTTCTGCTAGAATAATTGGTAGCACCTCCTTTCATTTATGAAAGGTACCTCCTGTGGCCTTTCTCAGTTTTAGTGGGATATATCTCTGGCCATCGTGAGAACATATCCACAATTACCAGGGCATATTCCTGCCTACACTTATCACAGGGAATGTGTGTAAAATCAATTTGGAGGTGTGTTAATGGAGTTGTTGGATATTTGAGGTGTTGGTGGACTGCCCAATTAGGGTTGTTAGGATTTGCCCGGAGGCATGTTAATACACCTCTGTACAAACCAGCTACTAACTTTTCAACCTTAGTAATGTAAAAATCATGTTTTTTAGCAGTAGTAGCGTTGTGGCTTTACTGTTGTGGCCTACCCCATGGTGCTGGGCTATAAAAAGTGGTGCACTAGCCTGTGGGATACATGGTTTCCCCTCTTTGCAAATTAGTCCACTCTTTGGACTCTTTTGCAACACTGGATAACACCAGTCATTTAGATCTGTGTCACTTGCCGAGTACTGGAGTTCCACTATCATTTGTGTGTCATCTAACAAGGGTGGTGTTAGTACGGCCATTTGTAAGGTAGCTAATTGTTGGAGTGCGGCTTCTTTCGCTGTTCTATCTGCCAAGGCATTGCCCTGGAAATCTGATCACTGCCCCCCGTGTGTGCCCTACAATGCTAGTAGATCATTGATCAACTGGGAGTGAGAAATTCTTTTCCCATCCGCTCCTATGAACCCTCCTCTGGCCCAGATCACTCCGTGGTCATGGACCACAGAGAAGGCATACTTTGAATCTGTGTAAATGGTGACAGACTGTCCCTGACAACTGGCATGCTCTGGTCAAGGCTATCAGCTCGGCAGCCTGAGCCGACTGATAGGGGATGGGTTCTGCTTCATGTATGCAGTCAGGTAAACTTACAACGACATATCCTGCGTTGTATGTGGTGTCATTTGGTCTTGTGCATGACCCATCCACAAACACAACATGTGAATCTGGTATGGGCAGGGTTGCCATGTCTAGTCTAGGGGAAGTCTCTGTTGTTACAGAAGTCAAACAGTCATGGTCTTGTGGAATGTCATCTGCCTCACCTTTCAATCCCAATAATGCATTTAAGATAGGGGCAGGGCCTGCATTTGGGGAACAGTATCTGACAAGGATGTGTTTCCTAAGAGGATGACTTTGTATCCACTTAGACGTTGGGCTGACATATGCTGGGTGTGTACCCCTCTTAGAAGATGGATGACATGGTGGGTAGTGTAAAGTGTGGTGGGGTGGCCCAGGGTGAAAACTACTGACATTTCCACCACCATTGCACATGCCGCTAGGGCTCTCAAACAAGCGGGCATACCTTGTACAGAAATTGGCATTACATTTGAAAAAAAACTACGGGTCTAAACTTTCCTCCGTGTTCTTGTGTCAGTACCCCCGCCATGGTTTTACAGTTGTCCCTTGTATATAGCTGAAATGGCTTTACATATTTAAGGGAGGCCCAAAGCAGAACTACACATCATTGCTAACTTCAACTTTTCAAAAGCGTTTAACATTTCTTGTGACCATATTATATCTTTTGGTTTGTCTGACAGTGTACATTGCATAGTAAGAACAGTCCGGTATCCACTGTCTGCAGTAATTTATCATACCCAGAAAAGATAGCATTTCCCTCTGAGTATTTGGGTTGACCAGGCCCATGACAGATTGGATACGGCTAGGACTGATTTTCCTACTCCCTTGACTGAGGACAAAACCAAGATATTCCATTTACACCATTGTAACTTTTTGGGTGAAACTTTGTGCACACAATTATGTAACCAACCTAACAACGATAAACAATCTTCCCTGCAGGCCTCCCTTGATAGACTACAAACGAGGAGATATCCACATATTGTAGCAGGACAGAACCTTGGGGGGGGGTGCCAGGGTTTTAATGTGGCTTGGAGGACTATGCTGTACACAACAGGTGAATCAGCATATCTCTGGTTCATACGGCACCAGGTGAGTTGTTGACCCTCAAAGGAAAATGCAAACAGAGGCCTAGTGTCCTCGTGTACAGGTATACTGAAAAAAAACGTTCTTCAAATCAATTACAGAAAAATAGGTGGCCTGTGCAGGGATGGAGGAAAGGAGAGAGGTGACATCTTGCACTATCTTGCACTATCGGGGCAAGTGGGATGATTAAACTATTGATAGCCCTTGGGTCTTGAACAAATCTGACACTACCGTCTGGTTTGGAAACAGGGTTGATAGGGGTACTATATGCAGAGCAGATAGGGGTTAAGATTCCCTTCTCTAAAAAAAGTCCTGTATCATGGGTCTGATTCCATCTAGTTTCTCTTTTGACAAAGGATATTGTTTATGAAACACTGGTTGAGCACCTGGTTTCAGGGTAGCCCGATAGGGGGTACAATCAATGAGACCTGTGTCAAAATCGTTCTGTGACCATATGCCGTTATCAACAGTGAGTAGTTCATCAGAAACCGCTAAACTGACAAAAATGGGACGGGTTATAGGTATCACCCTAGATTCCATACTGAGTCCGTCCGGACCCGAGTGGATCCTCCGGGCCTCGTCACCGTGGGTGTTGAGTCCAGTCTATGTCAAATCTAGGTTGGGTATTTGTCTTGGGCAGGCCAGGGTTCTGGTCTTGGGAATTGGCCCTTCTGTCAGGTAGGGGGCAATTTCTGGCCCAATGGCCGGAACGGCCGCAATTGTAACAAGGTTGGTCCTGTGCGTTTCTATTCATGTGATCCCTGTCCATCCCGCTATATTATCCACCCAGGGATTAATAAGAAAATAATCCGTGCCTCCTGCTCGGGCAACGTATTCTTTGCAGGTTTCTTGGACGTTGGGACATGGGTAGGAGGTAGGTTTACTATGTCTGGTCCCCATTGATCCAAGCACCGGAGTTGGTCAGTATAATATACTGATCCCAATTTTCTTCCGACAGTTGTATCAATGCAAAAATCTTCGTGCCACACACACTGGAAACAGGATCCCGGTTTGATCGGATCCCACACAGTACAGATTGTGTTGGGCAATTTAACTATGGCTTGGATAATACAATTCTTATAAGTAAAGTCTGTGTTTTGCAAAATGAAAGTAACTTTGGCATTTTGCGCTGACACAGGAAGCAAGTCATTGGTTTACACAAGACGACAGTAAGCTATCTATATGCTATACCAATTAAGGAAGTGTCGACTTCACAATGAAAGGTTTTTTTTTTTTTTTGTTTTTTGTTTTTTATGCTGTCCACTTTCGGTTTATTAAACTATTAAATTAATAAGTGACTTCTGTGTACTTCTCATATCTCTGGAGAGGTTATTGTATTTTAGTGTCTAAGTGCTCAATCTATGTTATGTGTCAATCGGTATGCAATTTCACTGTATGTTGCTAGATTGCATGCTGATTGTAAGCTAACAGATCTGCCAGACGGAGATCTGTGTGTGTGTGGGGACAGTGGAAAGAGTGATTAACACTGGGATTCAAGCTTACAGGATAGCTGGAGGAACCCTAGAAGTGTGTAGTAATTGCTAGACTGTTTCCCAACCCTTAGCGTACAGCAGATTGTATGTAAGATCTGTATCTGCCTGTGTGTGGTCAGCTAGTTGGATTGGAGTGGAGTCTCCCTCTAGAAGTGGTTAAAGGTAATGCGGGCTGTGAAGCATCACAGCCAGTCTTACGTGCTTAGTAGAAATTCCTTCTTATTCTTTTAGTTCCTCATACAGCCTCGTCACGAGACGCTCGCTCGTTGTGGTTAGTAATTCACCACTGGCAAGTGTGATCGTGACAGATTGTGAAAAGTACAACCTTATTGTCTATCTGGAAAATCTACCCTGCGACCTAAATACTCTGTACTTTCTTTGGGAGAGATTATTAAAACTAACTTTGGCAGATTTTTTTAAATTCCACTCAGTTATATTAAATACTAAACAAATTTTACATCAAGGACACATCATACAATATTACACAGACGACCGGCTCGGTATCACTTGCTTTCATCAACCGTGGGTCATATAGCTTTCGCCTAGCCACGGAGATGGGGCGTCTTATACGTTTGCCAAACACGTCTCAAAGCAGTCCTTGGCTTAGCTCACCTTCTAAGCACCTGTACCGCACAAACAGATAATTTCTTATTACTTTAAAATTCTTAATACTTTAAACATATACTTCTAAGCAGCAATAATTTTAAGCAGCAAATAATATAAGCAGCAGTAATGGGTAATTGTACCAAGGTGATTTCTATGCCTCCCCGAGACACTTGATTCTTAGTTATCCCTGATAACCTATATTATCTGGACATCCCCGATGTCTATATATGGCGCCAACCACTCTTACCCGTATCTAAAGCACAATTAATTTACAGTCCCTGACTGCCTGGATTCATAAGGAATTCAGGAATTGATCGAGCCCCGCTGACCGAATGAACGGTTTACAGGGAGACCACCTAAATCCCGGACGAGCCCCCAAATTGTAGGGTAAGATAAAATATGCCCACCTTGGTAAAAGGACCCCTTCGGTACCGGGGAGAATGAGTTTAACCTTGCAGTAACAAGACACACGGTATTAGGTTAAAGTCACTCTGCTTTAATATGGCACGAACAGTTTCTTTTATAAAAAACATACAGAGATTCAAAGGAAATACACAAATACATGTCTTAACATCATTGGTTAATACACTGTTACTGGGCGGACGCCCCCCTTTTGGGTGATGCTGTTAAAATATCATTGGTTAAAAGTTACCGTTATTTATTGCTTAAGTTAGAACTCGTCTCATGATTAAGGCTTGTATATATGTCAACCGCCACAAACTGGTTATAGAAACCACAAAACTTAGGTCACAAGACATTCAAACTGACTACTACTATATATGGTCATCACAAGAATTGCTCATGTCATTCTGATATACAGACAGCATATATGCAATATATGGACAACTTATGTTAACCCTTAACATCCCCACAGCTACATTTTAGACAACTGAGGAAGGGCCACACCCTGATGCGCGTTGTCAAGACTACAGCCAAGCACTCTCCCTCCCTGTCTCTCTCGGCTTGCTCTTCACCATTTAGTTCCAAGCCATGTCTCGACATCGGCTTCCCTGAGCCTTTATCACTCCAAGCTCCAAGCCTCGCTTTGGTTCCGGTCTTCCTAAGCCATTTGACGTCACGCCCGGGAAGTCCCGTATCCTTTGTGTTTGCACTGAAGCCCACTCACACGGCCTTCTGGCTTCTCCTTCCTTTCACGGCAGGCCAGCTGATATACCACCTATTGCCGGGATCCAATTGAAGTTCGATTCGGTCCCTCTTCCGCACACAATTTGGACAGGGTTCCTCTCTCCTCCCCACTCGTGTGGACTTTATAGGGGATACATGAGGTTTTCATCAATTGCAGCAAACTTTCCAACCATCCGGTGTATTGGCCGCCTCCACAATGTATTAGGCCTCATACACACGACCGGTTTCTTTGGCAGAATCCAGCAAGAAACTTGTTGTGAGATGTGTTTTCACGAGGAAACCGGTCGTGTGTACATTTTTCGACAAGGAAACTGTCGAGAAACTCGACGAGCCAAAAAGGCCTCGTACACACGACCGAGGAACTCATCGGGCGAAACTGTCGTTTTCCTCCGCCGGGTTCCTTGTTCGGCTGTCGAGGAACTCAACGAGACAATTTTCTCCATTCCCGTCGAGGAAAAAGAGAACATGCTCTCTTTTTGGCTCGTCGAGTTTCTCGACAGTTTCCTCGTCTAAAAATGTACACACGACCGGTTTCCTCGGCAAAACACGTCTTCCAACTATTTTCTTGCTGGATTCTGCCGAGGAAACGAGGCCAAAGCATGTTCTCTTTTTCCTCAACGAGAATGGAGAATATTGGCATCGACAGCCGAATAAGGAACTCGACGAGGAAAACAACAGTTTCGCCCGACAAATTCCTCGGTCATGTGTACGTGGCCTTACTATAATGCTGAGCAAGCTGATTGTTGACTATGCATGCAACGGGGGATTGAATTGTTTTTTAATACATTACCCATGGCAACATTAAATCGATCATTTTGCTTATTGATTTTTGCCTGCTTATTTTGTCCGCACAAGACTTTGCCCAAATATCGCTTTTTTTGTATGGTTGCTTCTGATTGTATACATTTTCATCACATCTCTCCTGGTGTGTTCTTCCACCTAGCAGCTTATTGGGCATTAGAGATCTGGAGGAGCAAGTTGCAACACTGGGCAGAAAGGACAACCTCGAAAGGTGTCGTCTGCTCACTGAGCAGGTGGTCAATAAGGTTGATATGGAGGGTGGAGGGCCAAGTCAGGATTATCAGTAAGTGTAACGATACGCCAAACTGGGGTTTGGATATGTGGATCGCAACTGCGGAGGCTTCTCAGGTTTGAACCCAGGTTTCACTCTCTTGTATTTCAGAGAGTTAGGGTTCTGTCATCACAGCCTCAGAACGTAAATGGCGCGTATTCATTCATAGGCACCAGTAAAGTAAAGGCTAAAACTAAAGACTATGATGAAGGAAATGGTGAGGCCTTCTAGAACTGGGGCTGTAGAACTAGAGCAGTACTTAGGTCCGGGTAACACAGTTTACATATGAATAGCATATATTGAGAGCGTTGCACTTAAGTTTGGTCTGGTAAAGCAATACTTTAGCTAATATGAGAGGCTCGCAGTTAAGCTTGGTCTGAATAACACAGATCTTAGGTATAAGTAGTATCTGGCGGGCATGCAAGGCTTGGCAGCAATAGCATAGAACACTGGCATGTCAAACTACTGAGCAGGCATCAACAGGGTTCCAATAATACTTGGTGAGATCCACTCAGATCAATGGAATGTGAGAGATATATAGCTGGCAGGGAAGGCATCCAGAACTTATTAACAGCAGCACAGATCTCAGGCATGTAAGAGTTACCAAGGAGGCATGGAAGGCATCCAACAATACTTGATACATTAAGGCCTCGTACACACGAGGCAAACTATTTGTTCAAATTGGTTGGACCGACCGATTTGAACAAATCTGTTTGCTAGGATTTTGGTTTGCTCGCGTGTACACACGAGCAAACCAAAATCCCCGCCAGCAGACGGTGCGCTGACGTGTCGGTGACGTGGCGGTGACGTTGACGCCGCCACGTCACCGCACCAGGAAGTAAAACACTTCCGCGCATGCGCCGAATCCATTTGGCGGCGGTGCGAGACGACATGTCTGCTGGTAAGTGTCCTAACCAGCAGACATGTCGGGCGGACGGATTCCCACCCGATAGATTTCAAAGCATGCTTTGAAATCTGTCGGGTGGCCAAATCCGTCGGCTCGCCCGTACACACGATCGAATCTGTCTGCTGGGACGGTCTAGCAGACCGTTTCCAGCAGACAGATTTGATCGTGTGTACGAGGCCTTACACAGAGCAGAGTACTTGTGGTTTGGACGACCAAAGATGCTCAGGGGTCCCAGAGGTCCAATCCAGGGATGTCTCATAGAGCTGGAGGCTCCAATGGCCCTATACAGAGGTGTCCTGCCTGGTCCTGGCTGATGCCTGGAGTGGGGATCCGCTGGTCCAAGGTGACAGCAGGCGTTCTTGCAAAATAGAGGAACGCCATGCTGTCACCGCTGGAGGTTTAAATAAGGCGCAGAGAACCGCGTTTGGAGCGGAGCCTGGCTGGAGCGCACTTTCGTGTTCCAGTGTGGAACGCACGAGGCGCACAGGAAGTGACGCCCGAAGTAAACGGAACGGAGCGCAGCTGCGAGGAGAAGAAGCAGCTGCGCCTGTTCTACTGAAGGATAACGCCAGCAGCGTTACATAGCCCCCTCCTCAAGGGAGCACCTCTGGGGCTCCGACGAGCAGATGGGCGATTAGGGTACCTGCGATGGAACGCCCTAATTAATCGGGGGCGTGGACGTGTGAGGAATCTTCCCAGGAGTCATCCAGAGGTCCGTAGCCCTTTCAGCGTATTAGGTACTGGAGGGAGGAACCCCGCAATTCTAGAATCCAGGATCTTCTCAACTATGTACTCAACCTCGCCCAATACCTCTACCGGAGGAGGAGGCCGCGGTTTCCTATCAGGGAATGGATTAGGTTTGAAGGGTTTAAGGAGTGAGACATGGAACAAAGGGTGTATCTTCCAATCCGGAGGTAACTGCAATTTTACAGCATTAGAGTTGATAATTTGAGAAATAGGGAAAGGACCAACGAACTGGCGACCAAGCTTTTTTGAAGGAACTTTAAGCCCAAGGTTTCTGGTGGAGAGCCAGACTAAGTCACCGACTTTATATGAAGGAGGTGGTGTCCTGTGAGCATCGTAGTAAAGTTTCTGTTTCTGTTGAGCTGCTTCAAGGTTGGAGCGAAGGATTCCAGAAGTCCTTTTCAGAGTAGAGGGGGTAGTCTTCTACTGCTGGCACATTACTTGGAAGGGAAAAAGAGGGCAAAGTATTAGGATGAAATCCATATTTTGAGTAGAAGGGAAAAAACGGGGTAGATAAACTGGTGGCGTTGTTGTACGCGAATTCAGCATAAGGAAGTAGATGGTACCAGTCATCCTGAAGATGGGTACAGTAACAACGGAGATACTGTTCAAGTGTTTGGTTGACACGTTCTGTTTGCCCGTTGGTCTGTGGATGTTATGCCGTAGACATGCGATGGTCGATTTGTAATGCTCCACACAAAGCCTTCCAGAATTTGGAGATAAATTGGGTACCTCTATCCGAGATAACCTGAGAGGGTAAAACGTGGAGCTTGAGGATGTGGGCGATGAAAGATTTCGCAGTTTGAATGGAGGTTGGCAAACTTTTCATGGGAACAAAGTGAGCCATTTTAGTTAATAAATCGACGATGACCATGATGGTGTTGGCTCCTTGTGATATGGGAAGGTCGACGATGAAATCCATTGACAGAGCTTCCCAAGGTCTCTTTGGTATGGTGAGAGAGATTAGGAGTCCATAAGGAGGTTTTCGTGAATGTTTGCTGCTGGCACAAATATCGCAAGAAGAAACGTAGTCCTGTATGGTTTTGGTCATACCTGGCCACCAGTAATTCCTTTTGACGAGGTGGATAGTCTTTGTGATACCGGGGTGACCGGCCAAGGGGCTGTCATGGAGTTGTTTAAGGAGTAAAAGTTGCAGAGTGGGGGGAACATAAATGTTGTTGTCGTAAGTATACAAACCGTTATTTTGTCTAGTAAGACCACTAGGTAGGGAAGGATCCCTGGAACAACTTTAGATGAGTTTAAAGCAAGTAGCTGAGCCAATGAAGCAGTTTGGTGGTGTAACGGTCAACACCGTTTACGATCTTCCATCCAACCACGACAAGCTTATCTGACACACTGCGACAATCCTGCATACACGATCCATATCATTTCCCATAATCAAGACGAGACTATGCTCTGCACTTGCTTCCAAAGATATGACAATTTATTGATTATTTCTCAGCTTCTTATACAGTTTCAAGCATAATGCAGTTATTAACAGGACAATGTAGTCTCCACCCCCCTTCACACCATGGGGGCTTCAATCACGTTAAAAGGCATTCAGGTAAGCTAATTATGTAGACACGTCGGCACCGCATCATCAATAGAGTTAACTCAGAGAGAATGACATCAAAACCAAATACTATCACACCAGAGCATTAATACATTCCTGTATCAATAGAATTCAATTAACCTTAAATAATAACACAATAGGGTAAACAGAGAGCTTCACACAATGAAAGAGTCTTTCTTGCAATTAACACCTTTTCAACAGAATGTGTCTTTCACATTGAATAGCCAACACCTCAAGACACTTCAATAGCCTTTATACAATGTCTTGTGAGTCACTAGTCTTGTAGACCTGAATTAACACCTTTCAAAAGCATGTGTGCCCAGATTGAATAGCCAACAGCTTTTGATATCTCAAGACATCCACTTTTGTAATATTCCAGTCCTGCAAAATGAATTATTATTAATGTCCTATCTCATGTAATATATGAATTATGATTCTTTGTCACCCTATGGCCCTAGTGGACATAAGGTGACCCTAGACATAGGAATATCTCAGTCTGTCACGGTTCATTCCGTTACATCTCTCCCCTTTCGGTGGGAGACGGACACAGGTGGGAACCCCAAACGGGTTGACTCCGAAGTCCGTCAGTAGTTCCAGTCCTCCAATGCTGGTATCCATACTGTACCCCAAATAAATGGCTCCAAACTGAGCATTACTCACCCCGCCAACCTCTGCCTCTCTCAGAGAACACGCCTGCCGCTGGGGAGAAGGCAGGGTGGCTGGGCTCAGTCCATCATGCTGTTGGGGGTCAGGGCCAACTGCCCCCCCTTCCTGGGGTATACCAGTGGAGACTGAAGTCCCATCCACTGGTGCTAGGTGAAAACCCACCGGTGCTTGCAAAGCAAAGCCGACATCCTCCTGTCCCAGTCCTGTACCATTTTCTGGGGTTGTGCCAGTAGAGACTGAAGTCCCATCCACTACCCCAGGAACCCCCTCTTCTGTTAGTAAGGAGCAGAGGCCTGGGGCACACTGCTCTGTTGCCAGCTCTTCCGCTGGGTTGCTGTGAGTGGAGACCACAGTCCCATCCACTACCACAGGGTCCCCCTCTTCCGTTAGTGGAGAGCAGAGGTCTGTGACCCTCTGTTCTGTTGCGAGCTCTTCCGCTGGGTTGCTGTGAGTGGAGACCACAGTCCCATCCACTACCACAGGGACCCCCTCTTCTGCTAGTTGGGAGCAGAGGCCTGGGGCACCCTGCTCTGTTGCCAGTGATTCAGCTGGGGGTAAAAGCTTTACCACCTCAGCTTGTTGCTGGAGTAAAGGGCCAACTGCCCCGACTCTCTGGAACTCCACACCATCCGCTTCGGCGTTAGGGGTGGCAATCTCCATTTTTTCCACTGCCGATTCATCAGCCAGGATTTCACAGTTATCTAACCTTTCCTCATAGTCCCAGGCAATGGGAGCCCCCCCCCCCTGCTGCTGAGCCGAGTCTAGCAGCTGTCTGTAGGCGACCTCCAGCTCCCATTCCCGAATGGCCAGAAATTCCAAATCTTCCTGTGACCAGTGGCCTCCCGAGATATTCAATTTTTCCTCTCTGTGCTCCATTATGTCCTCCAAGCGCCACTCCCGATCATCCCCAAAGTCGGGATCACTGGACATCCTCCAATACAACAATCCCAGGCCATTATAGTCATAGCCTTCTGTGGGGCTGTCATTCGCTGACCACGGGCACTCTTGGGCTACATACCACCGGAGGGCTCTGTAGCTCTCGTCCAGCTGTATCTCTGCCTGGATCAGCCTGCTTAACTCTGCTATCCACTCCTGCTTCGGTTGTTCCCCCAACAACAGCATTCGTACGTCATACTGCGGCCAGTACCTTGCATAGATGGAGGGCAGGACCTTTCCTTGGTGTTGCTGCTCCAGAGCGAGCGCTTCCTTCCAGAGTTGGCACCGCATCACGTCCGACCATCCCAGCAGGACCTCCTCTGATACGGGTCCTCTATGCTGTATCTGCATCTCTTGTAACCTCCTTTGGAATTCCTCTTCCATGGAGACTGGTATCTGCACCTCTCCTCTCTCTGTAGTTGGTGCTGCTGTGACTTCAGCTGCTGCAGCACTTCTTCGCTGTAGCAAGGTGGCATTCAGAGCCGCTATAACTCGGTCCCTGATCTCCGGTGGAGGGTTAGGACCATAATGTGTCAGTCTTATGTTAACCGCCCGATCAAAACTTGCTTCTTCGGGTGTCCTGTCTGTTACGGCGGGCCTTTTAGCTCTATCCATTTCGACCAGTTCTGCTGAAATGTCCCTTTTCTTACGGTTGCTGGCCGGTCTGCCCCGGCTCTCCAGTAAGTCCATGAGGGAAGAGAGCTTCATCCGTTCATACACCGTCTCCATTGTCATGTGTCCTTGTAGCCGTCCTTCTGAAGATGGAATCATCCCACCGCTGCCAACCAAATGTAACGGTCACCACCGCTTATGACCTTCCATCCAACCACGACAAGCTTATCTGACACACTGCGACAATCCTGCATACACGATCCATATCATTTCCCATAATCAAGACGAGACTATGCTCTGCTCTTGCTTCCAAAGATATGACCATTTATTGATATTTTCTCAGCTTCTTATACAGTTTTAAGCATAATGCAGTTAATCACAGGACAATGTAGTCTCCACCCCCCTTCACACCATGGGGGGCTTCAATCACCTGAAAAGGCATTCAAGTAAGCTAATTATGTAGACACGTCGGCACCGCATCATCAATAGAGTTAACTCAGAGAGGATGACATCAAAACCAAATACTATCACACCTGAGCATTAATACATTCCTGCATCAATAGAATTCAATTAACCTTAAATAATAACACAATAGGGTAATCAGAGAGCTTCACACAATGAAAGAGTCTTTCTTTCAATTAACACCTTTTCAACAGAATGTGTCTTTCACATTGAATAGCCAACACCTCAAGACACTTCAATGGCCTTTATACAATGTCTTGTGAGTCACTTGTCTTGTAGACCTGAATTAACACCTTTCAAAAGCATGTGTGCCCAGATTGAATAGCCAGCAGCTTTTGATATCTCAAGACATCCACTTTTGTAATATTCCAGTCCTGCAATATGAATTATTATTAATGTCCTATCTCATGTAATATATGAATTATGATTCTTTGTCACCCTATGGCCCTAGTGGACATAAGGTGACCCTAGACATAGGAATATCTCAGTCTGTCACGGTTCATTCCGTTACAGGTGGAATGATGGGAAGAGGAGGAATGTCCCCATTGTCTTCATCATTCATGCGGGATAATGAGTCGGCCTTGACATTTTGTGAACCGGGATGATAAGAGATTTGGAAATCGAACCGAACGAAGAAGAGACTCCATCTAACCTGGCGGGCGGACAGGGTTTTACAGGTCTTAAGATATTGAAGGTTACAGTGATCTGTGAGGATGGTAAAAGGGTGTGTGGTACCCTCCAGAAGGTGCCTCCAGTTAGCTAGAGCATCCTTAATCACAAGTGTAACAGTCACCACCGTTTACGGCCTTCCATCCACCCACGACAAGCTTATCCGACACTCCACAATCCAGCAGACATGATCCATTCCATTTCCCATAATTAAGACGAGACTCCGCTCTGTACTTCCAAAATGAATGAATGTTTTAATGGTTTCTTCTCAGCTTTTTATGCAGTTACAAGCATGTGACAGTAATCAAAGGAACAGTAAAACTCTCCGCCCCCTCCTCACACAGGGGGGCTTCAAGGTAGACACTTTGGCACCAGTCTAAAGAAGTCACATTCCTTTAGATAATGACATCCCCTTGAGCTAATCACTAATCAGTCTTGCACATACAATGAACTTCAATCACCTTCTAAAAGACATTTAATTATCTCCCAGAGACGTCCCGTCTCCGGCAGAAGGGTCTTAACACCTGGGCCTCAATAGGCACACAGTGTTATCACACAATGAAGAGGTCTTGGAGCAGACCTGAATTAACACCTATACACAATGGACAATAAAAGGTCTAGGAGTAGATGCAATTGACACCTTTCAAAAGAATGTTTTCCCACATTGAATAACCAACAACTTGTGATATCTCAAGACATCTTGCAAACATGAATTATTATTAATGTCCCATCTCATGTAATACATGAATTATGATTCACTAGCCACCCCATGCCCAAAGGGGCACAGGGTGGACTCAGACCCAAGAGTTATCAGTGACGCTGACACAAGAGTATCCCCCATCGTTCCAAAGTCTCTGGTTGTCACGGGTCAATCCGTTACAGCAAGTAATTATTTTTCTACAACAGGATAGTTCTTCTCAGCAGGTGACAAGGTCTTGGAGAAGAAGTCGACAGGATGTAAAGGCATAGCTGGGGACTCCCGTTGGGAAAGCACAGCTCCTAAGGCAAAGTCTGAAGCATCTACTTCTAGAATGAAGTGACAGTGTGGGTTAGGCAGTTGGAGAATCGGAGCCGAGGTGAATCTTTGCTTAAGTGTGTCAAAAGAATGTTGAGCTTTGTTAGACCAGGCAAAAAGAAACTTTGTACTAGTTAGAGTGCTTAGTGGTTTCACAACTGCTGAGAAGTTTTTGATGAACTTGCGATAGTAATTAGAGAAGCCGAGAAAGCGCTGTAGTGCCTTCCTTGAGCATGGAACAGGCCATGAGAGGATGCATTCAACCTTCGAGTGGTCCATCTGGATGCCTTCGGGAGTGATAAAGTATCCGAGGAAGGATATACATGATTGTCTAAATACACATTTTTCGATCTTGGCGTACAGGGAATGTGCTCAAATGGCTAAAACCCAACATACGTGCTTGACATGTACTTGGGGGTTGTCTGAGTAAATCAAAATGTCGTCAAGATAGATGACAACACAAACGTCAAGCATATCCCGGAAAATATCGTTAATGAACCGATGGAAGGTTGCAGGTGCGTTACATAGTCCGAATGGCATAACGGTGTACTCAAATAGACCGTAGCGAGTTTTGAATGCTGTTTTCCATTCGTCACCAGAGCGAATTCTTATCAAAATATAGGCACCCCTGAGGTCTAATTTTGTAAAAAAAATTAAGGTTTGTAGGCCGCTCGATTAGCTCAGGGATGAGAGGTAAAGGATAGCGATCTTTGACCGTAATAGTGTTGAGAGAGCGATAGTCTATTATAGGTCATAAGGAACCATCCTTGTTCTTGACGAAAAACATTCCAGCACTAGCTGGGGAAGTGGATGGCCTAATGAAGCCTTTCTTCAAGTTGTCGTCTAGGTAGACCTTAAGATGGGCAAGTTCTGGTTGAGAGAATGGGTAAATCCTTGCAGTAGGAATGGGACAGCCAGGAACAAGATCAATAGGACAATCATAGATTCGGTGTGGAGGTAGGGTGTCTGCCTTGGTTTTGCTGAATACATTGGCGAAGTCATGTAAACGAATAGGGAGGTCCACTGGCAAAGCGTTGGCCACAAAGATAGGGGTGAGGGGATAGCAAGTCTCTGTGCAGTAAGTGGAGTGCAGGTGGACCGTCCTGTCGGACCATTGAAAGGAGGGTTGGTGAAGGAGAATCCAGGGAAGTCCAAGTACAATAGGGAATACAGGAGATGGGATGATGTTGAAGACAAGATTTTCGGTATGACCGTCCCCACAAGTGACTAGTAAGGGATGTGTTTGAGTGGTTACTGGGCCCGAAGCTGAACTAGAACCATCAATAAAGGTGACAGAGAGAGGGGTATGCCTAGTCACACATGGAATTTTGTTGGATTCCACTAGTCCTAAGTTTATGAAGTTGCCGCAGGCTCCAGTGTCGATGTCACGATAGAAGATCCAGCAATTCCACCAGCACTGGCAACGTCAGGAGAAACCAGTCCCGACGCATGCGCGTGTGCGTGCACGCAGCGCGCGCGCGCTGACGTCATTTTGGCGCCAAGGAGTGCTATTTAAGCTGTCTGGTCCCACAGCATCTTGCTGACCAGTCTACAGTGTTTCCTGAAAGAACCTGAATCTGCTACCTGCCTGATTATTGTGTACCTGACGTCATTTTGGCGCCAAGGAGTGCTATTTAAGCTGTCTGGTCCCACAGCATCTTGCTGACCAGTCTACAGTGTTTCCTGAAAGAACCTGAATCTGCTACCTGCCTGATTATTGTGTACCTGACCCGGCTTCCTGTGACCTACCTCTGCCTGCAGCCTGCCTCTGACCCGGCTTGATCTGACTACCAATTCTGCTTAACCCCTGGCTCTGTTGTCTGCCTGCCTGACTTACCGACCCGGCCTGGACTTGATTAACCCTTCGGATCTGTTCCGGTTTCCTGGTCCCCTGCCTGATCCAGTGTGTGCCAATCCCTTGGCTCTTATACAGCAAGCGCTACAACACCGTTCCTGTGTTCATTGGTTACCTGCCAGGACCCCGTCAGCACCTGTCTACTTCCTCTTCCGGTCCGCCACCAGCTTACCACCAGGCGCTTGTGCCCCTCTAGACTCCGTATCCCCTGTCTGCTCTACCAGGGGCTCCCGAGTCAGAAGCTTACGAGAGGCCGCTCCCTGCAAGTTGGGCTCCATAACCAGGTACGTGACAGTCGACCATGGCGTCAACGGTGATCATTTCGTGGTCCCACTGTAGGGTAAGAGGAATATAAATGTAACGGTTAGAAATGGTCTCATATCGGTTGAGCGTACAAACGTGAAAAATGTTACCTTCAGATATCAATTTTTTTTTGCCACAATCACTCGATTACAAAACTAGTGAGCAAAACATGGCACAGAGTAAAAGCAATAATGGGATATGCTGGTCCGACAGAATTCTCCCCTCTCTGGAATAACAACAATCTCCAGGAGACAATAAGCGTTGAGGTATCAACTGAATGGATGAGTAAAGGCATATGTCGCCTAAAACATCTATTCGAAGGGAACATCATGAAACCGTTTCAAGAATTAGTAAAAGAGTTTGGAATCTCAAATAGAACTTTTTTTAAATATCTACAGCTCCGCCATGCTATACAAGCACAATTTTGCTCCCAGACAATTATATGGGCACAGATTCCTGCTCTGCTCACTCTAACAAGGGCAACAGTGGCTAAGGGTCTAATCTCGGAGATGTACAACAGCTTGGGTGATAGGGCACTAAGTAAAGCAGGCCCGTGCAAGAGTAGAGGGGCGTGGGAAAATGATCTGGGAATAATAACTCCACAACAATGGGACAGGATTCTTCAACAGGGCACCTTGGTATCCATAGCCCCGGCCCAAAGACTGTCGCATTTATTCCTATTACATAGGGTCTACCATACCCCCCATAAAATGTTTAAGTTAGGGTGGAGACAAGACAATGAATGCCCAAGATGTAAAAACAAAGGGGATCTCATACATATGGTCTGGAAGTGCCCTAAATTATATGGCTATTGGGTGGGAGTCATAGAACGTATCAACAAAATTTTAGGATCTCGACTAGACCCAACAGCCAGGATATGCCTTCTGGGCTGCATGGATGACAATAGAGTACCGCAGGGTACCCCTGAAGCTATACTAAGAAGCCTATTTCAGGCTCGTAAGTTAATTGCCCAAAAATGGCAGGCTCAGGCTCCTCCGTCCATAGACAACTGGCTAATGGTTATGAATCAAACAATCTCAAATGAAAGGGTTTACTTCACCAGGCTGGGGAGATATCCCAAATTTGCTAAAATATGGGGCTTGTGGCAGCGGCTGGAAATTCCAGATAGCGATACCTGACGCCAGACTTTCCAGGACTATGGAGCCTCTGAGTAAAAAAGGACATCTCCTTTTTAGGCTTGGGAAGTAATACTTTATCAAGCAGATTTTCCTGGCTGGATCTCACTAGCTCTCGACACAAAACTACACGACTCTTGATAAACCTGTGTCAGTAGACATCGAGCCTGTATGCTCTCAAGGGTACGGGGCAAGGGTGGGAGGGAAAGGAGGGAGGGGGTTGTACACAGCCAACAAGACAATAAATAAGACCAAGTGTTTCTCTTAGCATGCCCCAGCGGACATTAACCTTGATTTGTGTTACTTTGCGTTCTATGTTTTATACCCTGCATGTAAAAGAGACTTGCTGGCTGATTTGTAAAAGTGTTTTAAATTATCAATAAAAATAAATGAAGTTAAAAAAAAAAAAACAGAATGGAGCGCAGCTGCAAGGAGAAGAAGCAGCTGCGCCCGTTCTACTGAAGGGTAACGCCAGCGGCGTTACAGTAAGGTTGATGTGGAGGGTGGAGGGGCAAGACAGAATTATCAGTAAGGTTGATGTGGAGGGTGGAGGGGCAAGTCAGGATTATCAGTAAGGTTGATGTGTAGGGTGGAGGGGCAAGACAGGATTATCAGTAAGGTTGATGTGGAGGGTGGAGGGGCAAGACAGGATTATCAGTAAGGTTGATGTGGAGGGTGGAGGGGCAAGTCAGGATTATCAGTAAGGTTGATGTGGAGGGTGGAGGGGCAAGACAGGATTATCAGTAAGGTTGATGTGGAGGGTGGAGGGGCAAGACAGGATTATCAGTAAGGTTGATGTGGAGGGTGGAGGGGCAAGACAGGATTATCAGTAAGGTTGATGTGGAGGGTGGAGGGACAAGACAGGATTATCAGTAAGGTTGATGTGGAGGGTGGAGGGGCAAGACAGGATTATCAGTAAGGTTGATGTGGAGGGTGGAGGGGCAAGTCAGGATTATCAGTAAGGTTGATGTGTAGGGTGGAGGGGCAAGACAGGATTATCAGTAAGGTTGATGTGGAGGGTGGAGGTGCAAGTCAGGATTATCAGTAAGGTTGATGTGGAGGGTGGAGGGGCAAGACAGGATTATCAGTAAGGTTGATGTGGAGGGTGGAGGGGCAAGACAGGATTATCAGTAAGGTTGATGTGGAGGGTGGAGGGGCAAGACAGGATTATCAGTAAGGTTGATGTGGAGGGTGGAGGGACAAGACAGGATTATCAGTAAGGTTGATGTGGAGGGTGGAGGGGCAAGTCAGGATTATAAGATAGGAAGATGGGTTAATGTAGTTAGAGGAAGTGGAAGGGGCTTGCAGAAAAGGAAGGCCAGTCCTGTGTTTGTGCATCAAAACAAATTTGCCAAGTTGGGTGAAGATGTGGAGGTGGCAAACACAGAGGTGGCAGCCCTAGATGTCACTACTACCCCTAACAGCCTGGAGAGAAACCCATCTAGTAGAGGTGGTGAGGGGAGTGCAGTTAGGCCTAGACAGTTGGTGGTAATTAGGGATTCTATAATCAGAAGGACTGAGAGAATAATTTGTTGCCAGGTTCGCCTGCTTATCTCCTTGCCTTCCCTGGTGGAGTGACAGGGGCGATCCTAGGGTCACAGACGCCTGGGTGCAGAAATATTTCTGGCGTCCCCCATATGGGCGTGGTCATCTTTACTAACTCCTCCCCTTTACACATGTTTCTGTGGCTACAACTCAAACACAGAGATGCTCCCTTAAGAAGTTTTCATTAGTGTCCCCCATCAGAGCCCCCCCCCCACAGCAGGTGTTCCCCATTAGAGCCCTCACAGCAGGTGTCCCCCATCAGAGCCCCTCACAGCAGGTGTCCCCCATCAGAGACCCTCACAGCAGTTGTCCCCCATCAGAGCCCCTCACAGCAGTTGTCCCCCATCAAAGCCCACCAGCAAGTGTCCCCCATCAGAGCCCACCAGCAGGTGTCCCCATCAGAGCCCACCAGCAGGTGTCCCCATCAGAGCCCCCCCTACAGCAGGTGTCCCCATCAGAGCCCCCCACATCAGGTGTCCCCATAGATAAATACTTGTCCAATAGATCCCTGTAGCTCGGGCGCGCTGGGAGCAGAACCACATTACAGGGGGTGGGGCATACGTATCATCTTTGGTTACTTGGAGGGTGGCACTCGGAGAGCATTTTTGGGAGTGCACGGGATGATTGGCAGCAGCTCCGACCAACCCAGAAGCCTCTCATCACACCGCCTATGGGAGAAGAGCCGACACATGCAGAGGGGGCAGGGCCGACAGGAGACTGCTCCACACGCACCAGACAGAAATAATTAGTGGAGCCTAGTGGCGGAATGTGTTCCGGTACTAGGCTCTGCTGTGGTACCCGGGGACAGCGGGAGGTATGCGCTCTTGTCAGTTGCCAGAGAGCAAGCGGGATGGGGAACCGCAGCACTCGCTATATGCACTCTGCCTCTGGACACAGACAAGGAGGAGGGAGGGGAGCACTTTGGAGCTTTTGCTCACCCACCTCTGAGGAGCCTGGGTGCAGAGCACCCCGTGCACCCTGCCTAGGATCGGCCCTGTGGAGTGATCTTCCTCCACTCCCCACCCAGTAGTAGCCGGAGCCCGGAGTGTAAGGCCGCGTACACACGATCAAATCTATCTGCTGGAAACGGTCGGCCCGACCGTCCCAGCAGACAGATTTGATCGTGTGTACGGGCGAGCCAACGGATTTGGCCAGCCGACAGATTTCAAAGCATGCTTTGAAATCTGTCGGCTGGGAACCCGTCCGCCCGACATGTCTGCTGGTTAGTACGCTAACCAGCAGACATGTCTTATCGCACACGCGTCGAATGGTTTCGACGCATGCGCGGAAGTGTTTTACTTCCTGGTGCGGTGACGTGGCGGCGTCAACGTCACCGCCACGTCAGCGCGCCGTCTGCCGGCGGGGATTTTGGTTTCAACGTGTGTACACGATCAAACCAATACATCCCCAGCAGACAAATTTGTTCAAATCGGTCTGTCCGACCGATTTGAACAAATGTGTCTGCTCGTGTGTACAAGGCCTAAGACTTGAAAGGCTATTAGGCGGGCGGTCGCAGCGGCGGCGATGATGGGCAGAGAGTCGCTGATTGCTGCCATTACTACTGAAAAAATATGTCCCCGGATTTAATTAAAAAAATCTGGTCACCTTAACCTATATGCTAAAGACGGTTTGCACTTGAATGGAAGGGGGTCTGCTGTGCTGGGGGAGAGGCTTATGGGAATGCTGGAGGAGTATCTAAACTAGGATTGAGGGTGAGGGTGAACTAGAATTACATCAAGCACACGGGTCAGTTAGGGGTTAGACATTAATGGAGAGTGGAATGGGGATAGATGGGGGGAGGGTTATGGCAGGGGACAAGAAAGTTCCCATGTTGCAAACAGCCATTGGAAACTATAGTGCCAGTTTCACTATTAAAAATGATTTGAAAAACACCAGAGAAAAATGTAATAATACATCTGAGCGTTTGTTCACCAAAGCCAGAAGTCTGCCAAGTAGGAATGAGCTTCGAGTTTGAGTCGAACTCGTGTTCCACTCGAACATTCGGCGAACAACAAAAAATTTGTGGTGTTCGCCGCAAATTCGAAAAGCCACGGAACACCCTGTTAAAGTCTATAGGAGAAATCTAAAGTACTAATTTTAAAGGCTAATATGCAATTTATTGTCCTAAAAAGTGTTTGGGGACCCGGGTCCTGACCCAGAGGACATGTATCAATGCAAAAAAAAGTTTTAAAAAACTGATGTTTTTTCGTCGGGAGCAGTGAATTTAATCATGCTAAAAGTGAAACAATAAAAGTGAAATATTCCTTTAAATTTCATACCTGGGAGGGGGGGGGTGTATAATATGCCTGTGACATAGCGCATGTTTCCCGTACCCCGTTTCCCGTTAGAACTGTCCCTGCACAAAGTGTCATTTCTGAAGGAAAAAAAGTCATTTAACCACTTAAGACCCGGACACATACGCTGCTAAATGACCCAAGGTGTTTTTACAATTCGGCGCTGCGTCGATTTAACAGACAACTGCGTGGTCGTGCGACGTGGCTCCCAAACAAAATTTGTGTCCTTTTCTTCCCACAAATAGAGCTTTCTTTCGGTGGTATTTGATCGCCTCTGCGATTTTTATTTTTTGCGCTATAAACTAAAATAGAGCGACAATTTTGAAAAAAATCACTATTTTTTTTACTTTTTGTTATAAAAAAAATCAAATAAACTAAATTTTAGTAAAACATTTAGGCCAAAATTAATTCAGCCACATGTCTTTAGTAAAAAAAAAAAAATTGCAATAAAAAAATAGCTACCTAGCGGGAACAGCGACACTAACACAGCGATCAGAAAAATGATCGCTTAGTGATGCTGGCAATAGGGAGTGAAAGGGTTAACTAGGGCAGTGATCAGGGGGTTAAAACTTTATTAGGGGGGGGGGGGGGGCTATCCTGGACCTAACACTAACTGATTTTACACTGCCTGTCACACTGACACTAAATGCAGTGATTAGATCACTGCATTCAGTGACACTGTGACAGGGGGGGGGGGGCGATCACAAGGGGTTAATGTGCCTATGTGTGTGTGTGTCAGTGTTGTGTTGGTGCACACTTACTGTGGATGTCTTCTCTCCCGATGGGACCCCCGAACCGCACGAAGGCGGGGACGTAAATTTACGCCCTTGTGCCTCTACGAGCCATGTTGTGGCCGTAAATGTGCGTGCGGGGGTCCTTAAGTGGTTAAAACTCGCGGCTATAATGAATTGTCGGCTCCCGACAATTCAGAGAGAATTCATTTATAAAAAAAAAGCGTGGGGTCCCCCCAAATTCAATTACCAGGCCCTTCAGGTCTGGTATGGATATTAACCACTTAAGGACCGCCTACTGCACATTTACGTCGGCAGAATGGCACGGCTGGGCACATCAACGTATATATACGTTGATTTTAGTACCCAGCCCAGCAGAGCCAGGACCGGGACTGCGGGATTCGCGGACCCGATCGCCGCTGCGGCGATCCGTCCCTGGAGCGGAAGAACGGGGAGAGCCGTGTGTAAACATGGCTTCCCCGTGCTTCTCTGTGGCCGTAGCATCGATCGCGTCATCCCTGTAATAGGGGGACGCGATCGATAACGTCACACCTACAGCCACACCCCCCTACAGTTGTAAACACAACACATAGGTCACACATCCCCTACAGCGCCACCTGTGGTTAATTCCAAAAATGCAGCTGTCATTTCCACAGTAAACAATGCAATTTAAATGCATTTTTTGCTGTGAAAATGACAATTCTCCCAAAAATGTGTCAAAATTGTCCGAAGTGTCCGCCATATTGTCGCAGTCACGAAAAAAAATCGCTGATCGCCGCTATTGGTAGTAAAAAAAAAAAAAAAATTAATAAAAATGCAATAAAACTATCCCTTATTTTGTAAACGCTATCAATTTTGCGAAAACCAACCGATAAACGCTTATTGCAATTTTTTTCCCCAAAAATATGTAGAAGAATACGTATCGGCCTAAACTGAGGAAAAAAATGTTTTTTTATATATTTTTGGGGGATATTTATTATAGCAAAAAGTAAAAAATATTGAATTTTTTTTAAAATTGTCGCTCTATTTTTGTTTATAGCGCAAAAAATAAAAACCGCAGAGGTGATCAAATACCACCAAAAGAAAGCTCTATTTGTGGGGAAAAAGGGACGCCAATTTTGTTTGGGAGCCATGTCGTACGACCGCGCAATTGTCAGTTAAAACGACGCAGTGCCGAATCGCAAAAAGGGGCAAGGTCCTTTACCTGCATTTTGGTCCGGGTCTTAAGTGGTTAAGGGGAACCCCGACCCGAGTGCCCCCCTCCTGAACCGTACCAGGCCACGTGCCCTCAACATGGGTGGGATTCCCCCCAAATATCCATTCCAGACCCTTCACGTCTGGTGTGGATTTTAAGTGGAATCCGGCCCCAAATTTAAAAAAAAAGGCGCGGAGTTCTCCCAAAAATCCACACCAGACCCCTTATCAGAGCACGTAACCTGGCCGGCCAGAGAAAAGAGGGGGGACGAAAGAGCACCCCCCTCCTGAACCGTACCAGGCCACGTGCCCTCAACATGGGTAGGATGTCCCCATGTTGATGGGGACAAGGGCCTCATCCCCACAACCCTGGCCTGTGGTTGTAGGGGCCTGCGGGTGGGGGGGCTTATCAGAATCTGGAAGACCCCTTTAACAAAGGGGACCCCCAGATCCTGTCCCCCCTATGTGAATTGGTAATGGGGTCCCGGGGGTTCCAACTATTTTTTTTATTTTAAATAAAGGACTTTTTTCTACGGTGTCTGTGTGTTTTTTTACAATTATTTACACTTCCTTAGTGAAATGGTAGGGGTACAATGTACCCCATTACCAATTCACATAGGGAGGGGCCAGGATCTGGGGGTCCCCTTTGGTAAAGGGGTCTTCCAGATTCTGATAAGCTTCCCGCCCGCAGACCCCCACAACCACCAGCCAGGGTTGTGGGGATGAGGCCCTTGTCCCCATTAACATGGGGACATCCTCCCCATGTTGAGGGCATGTGGCCTGGTACGGTTCAGGATGGGGGGTGCTCTCTCATCCCCACCTCTTTTCTGAGGCCGGCCAGGTTACGTGCTCGGATAAGGGGTCTGGTGTGGATTTTTGGGGGAACTCCACGCCATTTTGTTTTATTTGGAGTGGAGTTCCCCTTAAAATCCACACCAGACCTGAAGGGTCTGGAATGGATATTTGGGGGGAACCCCACGTCATTTTTTTTTTAAATTGACAATGGGGTTCCCCTTAATATCCATACCAGACCTGAAGTGCCTGGTAATTGAATTTAGGAGGATACCCCCACGCTTTTTTGAGCTGACAATTCATTATAGCAGCGAGTCCTTTTTAAATTACTTTTTTTCCTTCAGAAATTACATTTTGTGCAGGGACAGTTCTAAGTACGGGAAACAAGCGCTACTTCACAGGCATACTTTACACCCCCACCCCAGGTACGAAATTTAAAGGAATATTTCACTTTTATTGTTTCACTTTAAGCATTATTAAAATGCTCCTGAAAAAACGGCAGTTTTTAAAACTTTTTGTTGCATTGATACATGTCCCCTGGGGCAGGACCCGTGTCCCCCAAACACTCTTTAGGACAATAACTTGCATATTAGCCTTTAAAATTAGCACTTTCGATTTCAAACGTTCGAGTCCCATAGACTTTAACAGGGTTCTAAAGTTCACACGAACATTTGGTGTGTTCGCAGGTTCTAGTGTGAACCGAACAGGGGGGTCTACTGCCAGGCAAAACAGGTGAGTTGGCAGCTCTGGTGCATGAGGAGAGCTATGATGTAATCGGTATCGCTGAAACTTGGCTTCAGTCCTCACATGACTGGGCTATTAACCACTTAAGACCCGGACCAAAATGCAGGTAAAGGACCTTGCCCCTTTTTGCGATTCGGCACTGCGTCGTTTTAACTGACAATTGCGCGGTCGTGCGACGTGGCTCCCAAACAAAATTGGCGTCCTTTTTTCCCCACAAATAGAGCTTTCTTTTGGTGGTATTGATCACCTCTGCGGTTTTTAGAGCGACAATTTAAAAAAAATGCAATATTTTTTACTTTTTGCTATAATAAATATCCCCCAAAAATATATAAAAAAATATTTTTTTCCTCAGTTTAGGCCGATACGTATTCTTCTATGTATTTTTGGTAAAAAAAAACGCAATAAGCGTTTATCGGTTGGTTTTCGCAAAATTTATAACGTTTACAAAATAAGGAATAGTTTTATTGCATTTTTATTAATTATTTTTTTTTTACTACTAATAGCGGCGATCAGCGATTTTTTTCGTGACTGCGACAATATGGCGGACACTTCGGACAATTTTGACACATTTTTGGGACAATTGTCATTTTCGCAGCAAAAAATGCATTTAAATTGCATTGTTTACTGTGGAAATGACAGTTGCAGTTTGGGAGTTAACCACAGGTGGCGCTGTAGGGGATGTGTGACCTAATGGGTGTGGCTGTAGGTGTGATGTCATCGATCGCGTCCCCCTATTACAGGGATGACGCGATCGATGCTACGGCCACAGAGAAGCACGGGGAAGCCGTGTGTACACACGGCTCTCCCCGTTCTTCCGCTCCAGGGACGGATCGCTGCACTGCAGCGGCGATCGGGTCCGCGAATCCCGCGGTCCCGGTCCTGGAGCTTCGGACCGGGTCACGGGAGCGCTCCGCGGGCGTTGATGATATACGTTGATGTGCCCAGCCGTGCCATTCTGCCGACGTAAATGTGCAGTAGGCGGTCCTTAAGTGGTTAAATTTCCTGGCTATGCTCTCTTTCGGAAAGACAGGGTAAAAAGGAAAGGTGGCGAGGTCTGTCTCTTGCTATACCTCAAAGCAAGCGAGAAAGAGGACCTGGTTGATGGAGAGTGTGATGAGGCTGAAGCATTATGGGTGGAACTGCATACAGATGTGCGTAGTTCAAAGTTAATCATTGGAGTTTGTTATAGACCACCCAATGTTAACAAGGAGGTGGAGACTCGGCTCCTTGCACAGATGGAACGGGCTGGGACGGTGATAATAATGGGGGATTTTAACTACCCAGAAATTGACTGGAGTAATGGCACTGCTGGGACAGTTAAACAGCAAACATTTACAAACCTATTGCAGGACAATTTTATGGTCCAGTTTATTGAGGCCCCAACTAGGAATGATGCTCTGCTGGACCTGGTAATCTTAAACCATGCAGAGCTTATTACTAATGTTCAGATAAAGGAATACCTGGGTACTAGTGACCATAACATGATTTCATTTGATGTTAGCTGTAAGCAAAAAATACATACAGGAAAGATAAAAACAATTTGAAGAGATCAATTTTTCCAAGGATGAGGACTGCTCTCAAGGACTTGGACTGGCAGGGAATTTTGGCATCAATGGGCACAGAACAAAAATGTGAATTCCTCAAAAAGACCGTTTGTTAACTCACTGCATAGTATGGCCTGGATTCACAAAGCACTTACGCCGTTGTATCTCCAGATACGCCGACGTAAGTACAAATGTAAGCTAAAGAAGAAAACCCGCGCTTAGGATGTGTGGCTGAGCTGCTGCCTCCCTAAAGGGTTTTAAAAGAAACCAAGAAATAAAATAAATGTGTTGGGATGTGTTGGGATGGTGGCCCTGCTGGACCTGAAGGGTCTAGAGTAAAATCCTAATGTGTCCTTCAGTGATATTAAACCCTTGTCGGGTAAGCTATATGAGGGATAAACCAATGGGTATGGATTCCCTTAACCCACATGCTACAGTCCTGAGACGTGTATAGGTTACCCCTTTTAGTGATGCAAGAAAGAAAAAAAAAAGCCTTGTGGGCAAGTGCGTGGGTATTGGACCACCTCTGTAATGGGTATCCAGAAGGTGATCGGAGTCTGTAAGTGATAATGGTGGGTGACAAATTATAAAAAGGTAGGTCATACCTTAAGGACGGGACCCAGCTAATGGTAGAACTTGGAAACATGAAAGACACAGATAACCTGCTACTTGCGACAATAGATGTAGACTTCGTTGTATACCAGTATTAGACAACCAGATGGACTAAAAGGGGTGGAGAAGGCACTACACCAACTAACTAAAAACAAGAACAAATATTGTATATTTTGGAAGGATTAAAGATGGCTATGGCAAACAATCATTTCTGGTATAAAAAAGATTTTTATGTACAAAAGAAAGGAGTAGCCATGGGGGCCACGCTATGCTCCCAGCGTAGCAAACCTTTTCATGGATATGTGGGAAGACGAATACATCTATGGTCAGAACATACCCCAGCTCCAGCTCTACAGACGGTACATTGACGATTTAATAATCCTATGGGATGGAACAGCTAAATTGTTGGACAGCTTCATACAGCAACTTAACAACAACAGGTTTGGTATAACCTTCACAGGAAAATGGCATACACAGAGTATAGATTACTTGGATCTACAGATTTTTAAAGATAAAGGTGAACTTTGTACCAAGACTTTCTTCAAGAAGACCGACAGGAATGGCTATATACCTACATCCAGTTGCCACCACCCGAAATGGATGGGAAATATCCCTAAAGGACAACTGCTACGTGTTAGGAGAAATTGCCATCGGGTGGAGGACTTTGAATGAATGAAAAACTTATATAGCACGGCACATGCAAACTAAATCGCCTCTGGGCGCTTGTTGTTCCTGTCTCCTTTGGTATCAAAAGAGATGAGTTTTGATCTTTCTCCTGAATGCTGAGTGGTTCTCTTCCAACCGAATACTGGTTGGCAAAGCGTTCCATAGTCTGGGACCTTGGACAGCAAATCTTCTATCTCCTTTGGACCTGTAGTTGGCTTTCGGTATCTGGAGTAGATTTTGATTGGTGGATCGTAGAACGCGATTGGGATTATAAGCCTTTATTTTTTCACATAAATAATGGGGAGCATTCCCATGAATACATCTATGCGTTAGACAGAAAGCTTTAAAAGTAATTCTGTCTTTTACTGGTAGCCAGTGAAGGGATCTCAGTGTGGGTGAGATGGATTCCCAAGGTTTTTTCCCAGTCACAAGTCTGGCGGCTGTATTTTGAACGACTTGTAGACAAACGATTTGGTACTTGGGGAGTCCGAGGTAAAGGGCATTTGCATAGTCCAATCTTGAGTTTACAATTTTGATATACAAGCAAAAGATTCCTGGAAAAGGGTTATAAACTTGACATGCTCACCAAATTAAAAACACCACATCCGAGATATGGATAGGGGGACCCTATTTAACCAAAAGAAATCAAATAAAAAATCCAACACGGACCTGACCTTTATTACAGAATTCAGTAATCAATACCAACAAGCTGAAAAGATTTTCAAAAAATATTGGCCTATCCTGAGAGAAGATAGAACAGTAAGTACCATACTGCCACAATGTCCTAAGTTTGTTTACCGCAGAGCACCTACATTAAGAACACATCTTCTACACAATGTACTTGATCCTCCAAAACAAGTTAGCATATGCCCAGAGCTGAAAGTTTTTTTTAGGTGCCAACGCTGCCTTCCTTGTAAAAACAACTTTCAAATCCCCTGTATACAACCAAGAATTCCAGATAAAAGATCTTATCACTTGTAACAGTACACATGTGACCTATATCATAGAGTGCCCTTGTCGTCTCCAGTACGTAGGCCATACCACCAGACCCTTACGTGTTAGAATACGGGAACACATTAAAAACATATACGCAAGGGATTCCCCAAACATAGCCTTTCTAGACATTTCGCGGAAAAAGATCCATCTTGCCTATCTTTTTATGGGATTGACATCATTAAAGACCATTGGCGAGGTGGCAACAAACAAATACAGGTTTCACAGAACGAAACCCGTTGGATCCATAGGCTGGGGTCCCTAGCCCCCCCCCCCCCCCCCCCCCGAGGCCTCAACCTTGATATAGATTTGAACTGCTTTATTTTTATTTTTAATTTCTAAATGGCATGATTTTTGTATCTATGCCAACTCTCTGTCCCTATTTTTTGGGACAGATAGCAGGGTACATCTGCCCATCCTCCGGTATCCTTTATTTCCAAACTTTTGCCCCAGGTTTATGTTACATTTATAAGTACTCGTTTAGAACACTTGGACATCTTTAGTATATTCACACAAAGGAGTCCAACTGCCAATCATTAAAAAAAAAAACTCCCTCTGTACCAACAGTTACTCAAATAGTCATTCATGGCACCCACAGTTACACGAGACACTTATATACCCCAGGAATTGGGCATCCTATGTGTGCCTTAGGTACACCCAGATAGCCCATCTGAAGAGGGGAATAACCCCTGCTATTAATTAATTATTCGTTTTTTTTAGTTGGCACTTCTGACCCTTTTGCCCTACCACCAGTTATTGGGACCACAAGGGAACCCACTATTGTGTTACTCTGAGCGTTTTGTATTAAACCAATATTTAACCTAGTTTTCCCTATATTTCTCAGAGTGGGGGACGCACCATTGCCACCCCCTCCTCATCAGGAGGTTAGACACTACTAAGTAGCTACCCTCATACAATTTTATGTAAATACGTCCACTATTATAGTAATATGCTGCAGAGTGTACATTTTTTGGGAGCCCCCGCATAAGGAGCACACATCACTCCCTTAGAGGATGTGTACACATAGGTTGAGATTAGGTGTACTACAGGGCTCAAAATTTCAAGTCCGGAGCTACTAGCCAAGCCTCAAGGGCTACTCGCCAACAGTTGCCCCACCCAACCCTTACCCTGCCCCGCCCTCATAAATTATCTCATGAAATGACACTTAAAATGTCTTATGAAGAATTAAGTTCTAAAAATAAATATTAACAACTTTATCTGTGCCCACCAATGCAGCCCATCATGCTGCCTAAGTCCTTCATGCAGGGAACAGGGGAGAGGAAGTTGATTACCGGGTGGAGGATGAGCGCACAGAGGAACATCACAGCTTTCATTTAATATGCCGAATGTTCCCACCACTTTCCATCACATACAGCCCCGCCCCCTGGCCGGGGAACTTTGATACATGTTACTCGTGATTGGATGGGTGATCTGTCTATCAAAGTCCTGAGACCAAGGGACGGGGCCGTGCGTGACAGCGAGTGCAGGGAAGACGTGGCAATTTAAATGAAAGCCGTTAGGGATGATCCCTACGCTCCGATGATCCGTCCGCCCGCTCTCCTCTCTTCCCTCCCCATGGGCATTGGGAGAATGACTCCCATACAACCCTGCATGCCAGCGGTGCTCGCCCCCAGCTTCCCAGGCAGCCCTTCCTCGCCAGCCCTCAAAATCCACTCGCAAAACGCGAGCGGGCGAGTGGAATTTTTGAGGGCTGGTGTACCACCTAATAAACCTTTTAATACACCAGCACGTGATGGTCAAAGACAGCCCTGGTGGATTTCTCTCTCCCACCCATACATAAAGACAATCACCACTGCTGAATCCTTTACTTGTTCCATTAACCACTTCCTTACTGGGCACTTATAACCCTTCCTGACCAGGTGAAATTTCAGCTTCTGGCACTGCGTCGCTTTAACTGACAATTGCGCGGTCGTGCGACGTGGCTCCCAAACAAAATTGGCGTCCCTTTTTCCCCACAAATAGAGCTTTCTTTTGGTGGTATTTAATCATCTCTGCGGTTTTTATTTTTTGCGCTAGAAACAAAAAAAGAGCGACAATTTTGAAAAAAAGTCAATATTTTTTACTTGTTACTATAATAAATAGCCCATTTTTTTAAAAATAAAAAAAATTCTCAGTTTAGGCCGATACGTATTATCCTACATATTTTTGGTAAAAAAAAAAAAAAAAATCGCAATAAGCGACTGGTTTGCGCAAAAGTTATAACGCATACAAAATAGGGGACAGAATTATTAATTTTTATATTTTTTTTTACTAGTAATGGCGGCGATCTGCGATTTTTATTGGGACTGCGACGTTATGGTGGACACATCGGACACTTTTGACACATTTTTGGCGCCATTCACATTTATACTGCGATCAGTGCTATAAAAATGCACCGATTACTGTATAAATGTGACTGGCAGTGAAGGGGTTAACACTAGGGGGGCATGGAAGGGGTTAAATGTATTCTGGGTGTGTTCTAACTGTGTGGGGGGAGGGGGACTGACTGGGGGAGGTGACCGATGCTGTGTCCCTATGTACAAGAGACACAGATCGGTCACCTCACTCCCTGACAGGACGTGGATCTCTGTGTTTACACACAGAGATCCATGTCTTGTCCCTGTAACCGCCGATTGCGAGTGCCTGGCGGACATCGCGGCCGCCGGGCACGCGCATCGGCATCTCTGGAATGCAGCGGGCGGGCGCGCGCCGCCGGCGGCGCTCGCGCGCCCTCTAGTGGCCATTAGAAGCCATTAGAAGCACAGGGCGCATATATGCGCCCTGTCAGAGATTCAGGACAGCCCGACGGCCGCATATATTCGTACGGCCGTCGGGAAGTGGTTAAAAACAATCATATCTTCATACAGATATACAACTGTTAATCGTTCATCAGAATAATCCTCTGCTCTATGTTTTTACCAGATATGTTTGTAATGTATTCACGGCGTCAGATGTTTTTTTCCCACCTTCTACAATTGACATTACCATGGGTTAATAGGAGGGGGGGTCGGACCTGATAGTAAATTCATTCAAATTCTCCCTCCCCTTTGTACATCTGCCACCGTATACAAATAGGATTGCGTTCAGACAGGGCTTGCATCGCCTTTGAAAAAGTCACATGACGAAACGCGTCAGGTGATCTCTACGCAAGCACGCACGTACGCACGCACGCCCTCTTGCCTGTCCGAGCGCTGACTGAGCTACGATCTGCCCGGAAGACTAAGACGCCCGCTCATCAATCCCTCGGCGGCCACGGCAGTTTCGTCACTCCAGCTCTCAGAAGACAGGGGGACAGTTGGGCTATCGCATTGTTTGCTTTTTTTTTGTTTTTAAACAATTTTATTTTGTTTCTTTGGAACCGCACCCAGTTGTCTCTGGGATTGCTGTGGATTCATTCCACTGTTTCAATTTAACCCCATATTTTAATAAAGGCTTGTCGCCTTTTTTTGCAACATATCACGCTATGAGGATCCCTTTTTTTATGTTTGAGTGACATCGGGAGTAGTGATGAGTGGAATACGCCATATTCGATTTCGCGATATTTCGCGAATATTTCGAAGAATATTCGCGAATATTCGTTAATATCGAATATTCGTGATATTTAAAAAAAAAAAAAAAAAATTGCGAATTTTCGCTAATGCGAAATTTCGCGATTTTTTTTTTTTATATAAAATATCACGAATATTCGATATTTACGAATATTTGGTATATTTTATTTAAAAAAAAAGCGAAATTTCACATATGCGGTCGCGAATATTCGTAAATATCGAATATTCGTGATATTTTATAAAAAAAAAAAAAAATTGCGAAATTTCGCTATTGCGAAATTTCGCCATTGCGAAATTCGCGAATGCGAAATTGATTGCGAATTTTTTTTTTGCGAAATTTATTGCGAAATTTGAAAAATACGAATATTCGAAATAGCGAATATTCGCCGCGATATTCAAGATATTCGCGAATACTCGAATATGCAATATTCGTAGCGAATATTCGCAATGCGAATATTCGTGAGCAACACTAATTGGGAGTGACTACCTAGAAAACAGCTGAAGCACTCTTCCTTCAACCTGGGGAAACAGCCATACCACTACTCCGGCACAGAGAACCGTTTACACCGGATCAACAAAGGTACCACCACCTACCGCCCTTTGCCCTCAGGGGCGTCGACATCTGGTGAGTGGGGACCCAAGTGGGGGAGCACAACAGTCACCAATTATTGATCTGTGAGGAACCAGCACTCAAAGTCACCATAATATGTTTTAGAGCATCTCCAGGGATTACGTTTGATGGTTGAACTGTGACCTCATGACCTTTTCATTAGGACTCTTGTAACCTCCACTGCATACTGCTCACTAATCAGTACCGCCAGTATTGTGTGTAGCTCTACCTTTTTGCCTTATATGCTTCCTTGTCCTTTCACTTTATTTGCATTTATATATATATTATTTTTTACACAGTGGCCAATTCTTGGTGGATTGCACTCCCCATTGGGCACGGGCACAACCAGAGTTACCATAGTTAGGATCTTTATTGGTACAACAATGTTTTAGCCTATATTCTGGGCTACCAACTAGTGTGAGTCATTGGCCTGCACAGTGTCCTGACTGACCAGTTTACCTTTTTTCATCCGCCACTTAAAAACCTCACACTGTATTTTTAGTCCCTGTCACATATTGGATTTTTCGTGTTGACGGGGTTGCACTTGCTCTTTGCTTGCTCATTATATATTTATTTTTTGTTTGTGCACTGCACTCACTCAAGCACCATCTCATATACACACTTCACACACGCCCTCAGGGGGTTCCATCCCTCAATAGGTGCCTTAGGACTGAGGTTTTTCCCAACACATTGTGGTATATAATTTGTCACCCACCATTATCACTTACAGACTTCGATCACCTTCTAGATACCCATTACAGAGGTGGTCCAATACCCACGCACCTGCCCACGAGGCTTTTTTTCTTGCATCACTAAAAGGGGTAACCTATACACGTCTCAGGACTGTAGCGTGTGGGTTAAGGGAATCCATACCCATTGGTTTATCCCTCATATAGGTTACCCGACAAGGGTTTAACATCACTGAAGGACACATTAGGATTTTACTCTAGACCCTTCAGGTCCAGTAGCGCCACCATCCCAACACATTTTTTTATAATTTTTTTATTTTATTTTTTGTAAGTACAAATGTGCGCCTTCGTATCTATGCGCCGACCCACAAAGCAAGATATGTCGAAAAATAGGCTTCAGTCGCCCGACGTAACTTTCCTACGCTGGCGTAGAGTGGGCGCATAGTTACACTGGACGCATGTGGCGCTCCCATTGATTTTCGATGCAAATATGCAAATGAGGCAAATGCGGCGATTCACGAACGTACTTGCGTCCGGCGCATAATATACGTGGTTTGCGTAAGTCGTATGTCCAGCGTAAAGTTATTCCCCATATTGAAGGCGCAACTCATGCAAAGGTATGGACCAGGGAACAAATGCCATAGAATTTTACGTAGTTTACGCTGTACGTGATTAGGGCTGGGTGTAGGTTATGTTCACGTGGTAGGCAGTTATAGGACATGATTGTGAGCATGCGCACTGGGATGCGTCCAAGGCACCACGCATGCGTAGTTAGTTTTAAGTACTTGTCTGACGCTCGGCTCATCATTTGCATGGGGTCATGCTTCATTTAAATGTATCACGTCCACTTCCAGCCCACTTACACCTACTTTGACTCAGGCCGGCTTACGCCTACGAATTTACGTTATGCCGGCGCAACGTTGGGAGCATTTGCTTTGTGAATTCCATGCTTCCCTCTCGGCGCTGTGCCGGCATAGCGTAAAAGACATACGCTACGGCGGCATATATATGCGCCGATGTATGTGAATTCGGGCCTATATTCCCATGGGCAATAAGTTTAAAAGGCTAAAAATAAAACCTATGTGGCTCACGGTCAAAGTTAAAAAAGCTATAAACAATAAGAAAATGGCTTTTAAAAAATCTAAAAATTAAGGAACATTAGTGTCGTTTAAATGTTACAAAGAATATAGCGGAATATGTAAAAGGGAAATCAAGGATGCAAAAATTCAAAACGAACGACAGATTGCAAAAGATAGTAGGACAAACCCCAAGAAACTTTTCAAATATATTAATAGTAAAAAGGTGAAGTCTGAGCATGTAGGCCCTTTACACAATAATCTAGAGTGGGTGACTGAGGACAAAGTGAAGGCAAATTTATTAAAAAATGTCTTCAGGGGGGCGTGGCTAGCCATCGAGCCGTATGGAAGGCTGATCTTACAGCTCCTACACTGACCGGAGATCTGACCCACAAATAGCACGGATCCGCACACCAGAATGCAATATCAGGACCCCTATGATGTGGGGAGCCAGTCCGGGGCCTCCCGCAAACGAAAGGACTACAGGGCTCCTCGGAAATTGACCGATTTTTTCTCCAAGGCGCCGGAGGAAATATCCAAGATGGCGCCCGCGACCGCTCTCCGCGCGGGGATCGGGCATACACTGACCTGCCTGACAAGGATGAACTGTTCGATCGGCAGCAAATGACATCCACGGCTCCATCCTCGGCTCCTGGGCCGCCATCCACCTCCAACAGTCCGGCAAAGACGCGGATCTGGACACTCTCCTCACGCTGCCTCCCGCACCATCCCCTATTGCGGCCTTCCCCACATCTGACCAGCCCGTAGTAGACACACAGCTGAAGGATATGCTCATCTCCCTGCACAGCTCCCTACATAATGACATATCCACTATGCTCTCTGCATTTAAACTTGAGATGGGCCACATAGGGAACAGGATGGGGCATATTGAAAGTCAGATGGGTGCCATGACTGAAACAGTAAATGACCTGGTGGATGCCCATGATCATGTCAGGGAAGAACAGCAGTGGGTGCGGGCAAAAATGGCGGACCTCGAGGACAGATCGAGACGTAATAACGTCAAGATACGTGGAATACCTGAATCGATCGTTCCAGCCGATCTGAATGGGTACGCTAGGAAAATGATTTCCACCTTGCTACCTGATCTTCCCCCTGTGGAAACTATAATCGATCGTATCCACCGCCTACCGAAACCTCCCCATCTGCCTGCAGAGGTCCCCCGAGACACACTGATGAAAATCCACTTCTTCCACACAAAGGACATGCTCCTAGCCAAAAACAGACACCTGGGTCAACTACCACCTCCCTACTCTAAGCTGCAACTCTTTGCGGACATTTCCCAATACACCAGGCAGCAAAGGAGGCAGCTGCAAACCATCACCAAGCCGCTCAATAATCACAAGATATCATACCAGTGGGGGTTCCCGACCAAACTACTAGTGATCAAAAACGGGGTGAAACATGCCATCCACACAATCGAGGAGGGCATATCCTTGCTTAAAAAGTGGAAGATCATCCCTGAGGGGGACGTGTTGCCTCGCATGCCGGCCGCGGAGAAGCAACGGCCCATCTCGAAAGAACCTCACTTCGGTGAGATCAAGTGATCAGGGATCAGTGCAACTCTCTAGCAAGTTTACGTACGCACTCCGGTCCAGTGCCTGCTCGTTGCAGTTAGTTCACGAACTTTCACCCTCCAACAACGCTCAGTGGTCCTACTGCTATACCGCTGACCCTTGTTAGTGTTTTGTTGCTCCCTCTCCTACCTACCCCAATTGTTCCTATTGCATTTGTGTTCTCTCGCAATAACTGTTACCCTCTTTTCCCCTATACCCGTCCTGATCCCGGAAGAGCACCTCTCTACTACTACGCAGCCTTCACTGAAGAACTCACCTTCGTGATCCTCCAGATCTCCCGGGTTTGCAGAATCCTCTTCTGATCTACTTCCACATCACGTGAACTGTGAGTAATATCTTTTCCTTAAACACAATACACCACCTCCCAAGATGCCAAAATTTCTATCACTCAATGTGAAGGGGCTAAACCATCCGGCCAAGAGGGCCTTGATGTGGAAAACAGCCCGAGATTCTGGGTGCGACATACTATGTGTGCAGGAGACACACTTTAAGCTTTCCGCAGAACCCACATGTACACACAAAAATTTTCCCCACATTTTTAAGGCCTCAGGACCTGACAAGAAAAATGGCATTTTGGTGGCCTTCAAGACGACGGTTTCTCTAGTCCTCCACAATGCCCTCACCGACCCTGATGGTCGATACTTAGCACTGGACTGCTCCTTAAATGGTGTCAGACACACTATTGTGACGGTGTATGCACCCAACAAGAAACAAATCCCCTTTCTGTCCAAACTGATGAAGAAAATAGACCACTTTAAACAAGGCCGTCTTATCATCTGCGGGGACTTCAATATTGTGCCTGACAGCTCTATTGACGCTTCATCCAGACCCGGAAAGGACCTCGTCACCTATGGCCGATTTTATCCGCTCGCATGACCTATATGATGTATGGCGTTGCCACCACACTACTGAGAGAGACTTCTCCTTTTTCTCCCCGTGCCATAACACCTATACCCGCATTGACTACTTTTTGATTGATAAATGGACCCTTACTACCGCCTCAGCTTCTGAAATAGGCACTATCACGTGGTCAGACCACGCGCCAGTCATGTTGACCACCAGTGTCTCCCCTCCTGCCTCCGCTACGAGGATTTGGAGAGCTAACTCAGCTCTCATGAACTCACCACTCTACTCTGATCACATCCAGGACTGTTTAAAGGAATTTTTTGCCCTAAATGTAGATTCCGTTGCAGATAACTCTGTTCTTTGGAATGCACATAAGGCATTCATACGAGGGATTCTTATCCAAGTAGGAGCTAGAGAGAGGAGGAGGAGATCACAGCGTCTAGACTCCCTGACAGAGGATATTAAATCGCTGGAAGCCCAAAACCAATCTCACCCTGACAACACTATTAAGCACAAACTAGGTCTCCTTAGGCAAGAATTAAGGTCCCATCTTTTAGACTCTTTTGAAAAAGCCCAAACCCGTTTCAAGGCCGCACATTACTCCATGGGTAATAAGGCAGAGAAGGCCATGGCCGCCAGAATTAAAGGTCATCGCTCCAAGACCAAAATCTCCCATCTGTACCACCCTGCATCGAAACAAAAACTCATAGATCCTTCGGCTATTGCTGATGCTTTTCGCCATTATTATAATACTCTATATAACCTAAAAGATGACCCCTCTGTACCACAACCCTCCCCCCAAGATATATCATTGTTTCTTGAAGAAATCAACCTTCATAGTTTATCTGGCGAACAACTTCTAACGTTAAATGCCCCGTTCACTCCCCAGGAGATCCTTCAAACCATCTCGAGATTGCCCTCTAATAAATCCCCAGGCCCTGATGGTCTCACTAGTGAGTACTACAAGCTTTTTGGACACACACTAGCGCCCTTCCTCTCGAATGTTTGCAATGACGCTGCCTCATCCTCCTCTCTCCCTCCAGAAATGTTGTCCGCCCTGATAATTACGGTGCCGAAGCCAGGCAAGGAACCCACTCAGGCGCAAAATTTTCGTCCTATATCCCTACTGAACATAGACACCAAGATTTACGCCAAAATCATAGCAAATCGACTGATTGACTTAATGCCCTTGCTCATTCATAAGGACCAGTCTGGTTTCACGAAGGGGAGGCAAACGTTTGATGCCACCCGCAGGATTCTCAACATCATACATAGTGCTGGATCCACACGAACGCCTTCTCTGCTCCTATCCTTGGACGCGGAGAAGGCGTTTGACAGAGTCCATTGGGATTATATGAGAGCGACCCTCATTAAGTTTGGTTTCCAAGGCCCTATACTGTCGGCCATACTAGCGCTATATTCCTCTCCTTCGGCCCAGGTGTATACTTCGGAAATGCTTTCACAACCGTTCTCCATCACCAACGGCACCCGCCAGGGGTGCCCTCTGTCCCCACTAATATTTAATCTGGTTATGGAACACCTTGCGGAACATATCAGAGCCCATTCCGCTATAGCTGGCTTCCGACTAGGCACTAAAGACCATAAAATTAATTTGTTCGCGGATGACGTGATTCTGATGATAACAGACCCAATATCCTCCCTGGCTTCGGTGCAACTGCTGTTACATAGATTTAGCACTGTATCGTATTACAAGGTGAATGAACAAAAATCTCATATTCTAGACTTGGACCTAGACGCAATCACAAGTAACATACTCAGGAACACTTATCCTTACTCTTGGGCTGAAGATGGTATAACATACCTGGGTGTGACACTTTCTAAATCACTAAAGGATCTCTCTAAACATAACTACACCAACATTAAGCAAGTTCTAATCAGAGAAACTAATAACCTTTCTAAACACGAATTCTCATGGGCGGGGCCGCCTAGCGGCCTTTAAAATGATGCTGCTTCCCAGACTACTGTACATTTTCCGCACGTTGCCCATACCCCTTTCACACAAGTATCTCAAATCTCTACAGACCATCTTATCTCAATTTGTATGGCAAGGCAAAAAATCTCGATGTGGCCATGCCAAGCTCATTAAACATAGATCGGTGGGTGGGATGGGACATGTGGACGTTAGAGACTATTATTTAGCTTCTATCCTCTCCCAGATGAGGGACTGGTTCTCCACTTCTCCATCTACACTGTGGGGGGACATAGAAAACACCACAACACCTGGCCCCACCCTATCCGGTTGGTTGTTTAGCGTGACCACGAGGAACACTTCGTTGTCCCTCTACTCTCCTACCATCCAGGCTTCTGTTAAAGCATGGAAAACCCTTCACAACACCCGATGGACGAACCACCTGACCAAACCCGTGCCCGTCCCCATCGAGACCCTCACATTGTTGACCCCTGAACTGGCCGTCCCGACCTGGCTTAGGGACCGAGTGACTCTCACTTCTGACCTACGCTCCCTTGCGTCTAATACCTCATTCTTGCAACTGCAACAGGAGTTCCATGCCCCAGCCAAGGACTACTTCACTTACTATAGGTTACAAAAATGCCTTACAGCGAACCCTTCTCTAGAAGGCTCTTTGCCCATTCACGTCTGGAACTACTTCCTGAATGACACTAGCATACCAAGGGGCACCTCCTTATTGTACTCTACTCTACAAGATAAAACCGTTTTCCACAAAACTAAACCCTTGACCGACTGGGAAACCGATATTCAAACTAAATTTACTGACGAGCAATGGCAAGCGGCAATCAAGACTGTTTACAAATACACTTCCTGTACCTCCCTGTGGGAGCTCACCCAAAAAATACTAATGAGATGGTACATGACACCTCACAAAATTTTTTATTCGCACACCTCAAACATGTGCTGGAGGGAATGCAAACTACCTGGCACACTCATGCATATCTTCTGGACATGCCCATGAATACGACAACTTTGGTCCACGATAGAGACGACTTTGCGGGAAATCCTTCATTTCCACTTAATATTGTCTTCCCACCTAGCCATCCTCAACTTGACGATTGACGAACTGCCACGAGTCTCCGACTGGTGACCACACATGTTCTCTTGGCAACAAAACTACTGATTGCAAGGAAATGGAAAACGAAAGACATCCCCACACTCACGGAAGTCATTCAATTAGTGCAAACCCACCACACCTATGAAACTATCTTAGCTAGGGGAAAATCCAATTACCCTAAGCTGCTAACCCTTTGGAACCCTTGGACCCTCTGGTACACGAACACATACAGCAAGTAATACACCTTTGCTCCGTGCTGAGAACTTTACAGGTGCTCTCCCCTCTCCTTTTCACCCCACCCCCCACCCTTCCTCCCCACCTCTCTACCCGGTTCTTTCCCACCCATTGTATCCCTCGCCCCCCCCCCCCTTTATGTTCTACCCTTGACACAATGCAAACTGTGTTAACATCAACACCTTCCTTGGTTTGGCTTTTGTACTTGCATATACCACTTTGTTAGGCCGAATCAAGCCTGATGTAGCTGGGGTGCACATTCAGCACCCTTCTAACGCTCACTGTAGGTACGTTGCCATTTATATGCAATATTGTATGCCTTGTTATCGTACTTGTAACGTTAAGCTTTGAAATCTCAATAAAAACTATTTGAAATAAGAAAAAAAAAAAAATGTCTTCAGCTCTGTGCATACAATGAAGCATGGGGGAGCTCATTTCTATAATGGGGGTGGTAGTGACAAAGCCCCAAATGATACACAATGGCTTCAAAGTGATAAGGTCCAGAAATATTTGGACAGAATAAAGGTGGATAAAGCACCTGGACCAGATGGCATCCACCCACGGATCCTACATTTTTTTAGCTCTGTAATTTCAATGTCATTGTATCAAATTTTTAGGGACTCATTAATGACGGGAATAGTACCACCGGTTTGGCGCAGGGCCAATGTGGTTCCTATTAGGGTTGTCCCGATACCACTTATTTAGGACCGAGTACAAGTACCGATACTCGCCGATACCGAATACCGATACTTTTTTTTTTAATGTGTCTCCAAATGCAGCCATGTCCCCCCACAAATGCAGCCATGTCCCCCACATATGCAGCCATGTCCCTCACATATGCAGCTATGTCCCCAAACATATGCAGCCATGTCCCCAAACATATGCAACCATGTCCCCCACATATGCAACCATGTCCCCCACATATGCAGCCATGTACCCCACATATGCAGCCATGTACCCCACATATGCAGCCATGTCCCCCACATATGCAGCCATGTCCCCCACATATGCAGCCATGTCCCCCATATATGCAGCCATGTCCCCAAACATATGCAGCCACGTCCCCAAACATATGCAGCCACGTCCCCCACATATATGCAGCCACGTCCCCCACATATATGCAGCCACGTCCCCCACATATATGCAGCCATGTCCCCAAACATATGCAGCCATGTCCCCCACATATATGCAGCCATGTCCCCCACATATATGCAGCCATGTCCCCCACATATATCCAGCCATGTCCCCCACATATATCCAGCCATGTCCCCCACATATATCCAGCCATGTCCCCCCACATATATCCAGCCATGTCCCCAAACATATGCAGGCATGTCCCCCGACATATATCCAGCCATGTCCCGGCTGGGGGGGGGGGGGCAAGTATTCTATTCAGGCATCGGGGGCATTTGCGGGAGTACAAGTACTCCCGCAAATACTCGGTATCGGTCCCGATACCGATACTGGTATCAGTATCGGGGACAACCCTAGTTCCTATATTTAAAAAGGGTAAGAAGTCTTTACCAAGTAACTATAGAAAAGGAAAAAACTGCGCTAACTGTGAAAATGGACAAAAATAAGAAAATGAGCAGCTACAAAAACAATGTGACAAACATATGATAGGAAATGGTGAATAAATAAGTAGCGCTAAAAAATTAAGGTTAGTGGAAAATATAAGATAAACACTCTAGGTAATTGTAGGTCAACTAAGGTGAATATGAATAAATGTCCACTAGTGAAACATCAAAAAAGCACACGTCCATCAATCATGGGTGTGTTGCCACGTCATCAGCATGAAAGGAACATTCTGTACATAAACATGGGAGTAGATAAAATACTCTTACCAAATGGTGTTGATCTACTTGCCAGCGACAATAGATCACAAGCGCATAAATTAGACTCCAATCTGGTTGATTTGTAGAAACGCCCGACTGTAGACTTCACACGGGGTGTCCAAAAGATAGGCCGTGATCCTGGACTGGAATCTCGCCGTGGAGCAATTGGCTCGGGAAATATCGAGAGACAAGCCTGAAGGTCTGCTTGCTTCAAAGCGTATGAGTATGAGTATGAAAAAGGGTTTTCAAATATGTCATGCAAAGGAAAACAAAAAAACATGCTCCGATGGTGCAGGTAAAAAAGGGATAAGGTTTTTATAAAAATAAAAAAAAATGACATAAAAGTGATCACTGTAGCATATAAAAAAATAAAAGTTGCTGGAAAAAACTATTCAACCAACAGACAGCATGGATTCATGAAAGACAGAAGTTGTCAGAAAAAAACCTGATTTCTTTTTATGAAGAGGTAAGTAAAACCCTGGACAGAGGGGTGGCGGTGGATGTGGTATACTTGGACAGAGGGGTGGCGGTGGACGTGGCATACTTGGACAGACGGGTGGCGGTGGACATGGCATACTCAGACAGACGGGTGGGTGTGGACGTGGTACTTGGACAGAGGGGTGGCTGTGGACGTGGTATACTTGGACAGAGGGGTGGCTGTGGACGTGGTATACTTGGACAGAGGGGTGGCTGTGGACGTGGTATACTTGGACAGAGCGGTGGCGGTGGACGTGGTATACTTGGACAGAGGGGTGGCTGTGGACGTGGTATACTTGGACAGAGGGGTGGCTGTGGACGTGGTATACTTGGACAGAGGGGTGGCGGTGGACGTGGTATACTTGGACAGAGGGGTGGCTGTGGACGTAGTATACTTGGACAGAGGGGCGGCGGTGGACGTAGTATACTTGGACAGAGGGGTGGCAGTGGACGTGGTATACTTGGACAGAGGGGTGGCGGTGGACGTGGTATACTTGGACAGAGGGGTGGCTGTGGACGTGGTATACTTGGACAGAGGGGTGGCTGTGGACGTGGTATACTTGGACAGAGGGGTGGCGGTGGACGTGGTATACTTGGACAGAGGGGTGGCTGTGGACGTGGTATACTTGGACAGAGGGGTGGCTGTGGATGTGGTATACTTGGACAGAGGGGTGGCGGTGGACGTGGTATACTTGGACAGAGGGGCGGCGGTGGACGTAGTATACTTGGACAGAGGGGTGGCAGTGGACGTGGTATACTTGGACAGAGGGGTGGCGGTGGACGTGGTATACTTGGACAGAGGGGTGGCTGTGGACGTGGTATACTTGGACAGAGGGGTGGCTGTGGACGTAGTATACTTGGACAGAGGGGTGGCTGTGGACGTGGTATACTTGGACAGAGGGGTGGCTGTGGACGTGGTATACTTGGACAGAGGGGTGGCGGTGGACGTGGTATACTTGGACAGAGGGGTGGTGGTGAACGTGATATACTTGGAATTTGCAAAAGCGTTGGATACAGTTCCGCACACAGCTCATGTGTAAGGTAAGGTCTACAGGATTGGATATAGCAGTTTGTAAACGGATAGAAAACTGTAACTATGTAACTAAGTCCCGGATTCACAGACATTGGCGCATATTTATGCCGCCGTAGCGTATCTCTTTTACACTACGCTGGCGCAGAGCCGAGAGGCAAGCATTGAAATTCACAAAGCAAATGCTCCCAACTCTGCGCCGGCGTGGCGTATATTTCGTAGGTGTAAGCTGCGTAAGTGGAAGTAGGTGGAAGTGGGCGTGATCCATGTTAATGAAGCGTGACCACATGCAAATGATGGGCCGGGCGCCAGACAAGTACTTAAAATGAACTGCGCATGTGTCGAGATGTGGACGTATCCCCGTGCGCATGTGTACAACTACGTCGGAACAACTGCCTAAGGTACGCCGGATCACTGTGTACGCCGTGAACGTAACCTACGCCCAGCCAGACCCACGTCGGCCCATATTCACAGACGTCCAACGTACAATACGTAGGCTTGTGTTCCCTGGTCCAGACCTTTGCATGGGTTGCGCCTCCAATATGGGGAATAACTTTTTCTTTTTTTTTTTTTTATTTAAGCATCATGATGCTTAAATAGAAAAAATAATGAAAAGTTCCTTTAAATATTGTACCTGCTGGGTGTCTATAGTTTGCCTGTGAAAACGTCTTTGAGAACCCGGGTCTTGTCCCAGGGAACATGTATCAATGGAATTTTCTTTTTTTTTAAATGGTCGTTTTTTTCTGGAGCAGTGATTTTAATGATGCTGCATCATTAAAATCGCTGCTCCAGAAAAAACAACCGTTTTTAAAACTTTTTTTTGCATTGATACATGTCCCTTGGGGCAGGATCCAGGTCCCCAAACACTCCTCTGGGGCAGGATCCAGGTCCCCAAACACTCCCCTTGCATATTAGCCTTTAAAATTAGCACTTTAGATTTCAAACGTTCGAGTCCCATACACTTTAACAGGGTTCTAAAGTTCACACGGACATTTGGTGTGTTTGCAGCTTCTGGTGCGAACCGAACAGGGGGGGTCTACTGCCAAGCAAAATAGGTGAGTTGGCAGCTCTGGTGCATGAGGAGAGCTATGATGTAATCGGTATTGCTGAAACTTGGCTTCAGCCCTCACATGACTGGGCTATTAATATTCCTGGCTATGCTCTCTTTCGGAAAGACAGGGTAAAAAGGAAAGGTGGAGGGGTCTGTCTCTATGTGAGAAGTGATCTCAAAGCAAGCGAGAAAGAGGACCTGGTTGATGGAGAGTCTGATGAGGCTGAAGCATTATGGGTGGAACTGCATACAGATGTGCATAGTTCAAAGTTAATCATTGGAGTTTGTTATAGACCACCCAATGTTAACAAGGAGGTGGAGACTCGGCTCCTTGAACAGGTGGAAAGGGCTGGGACGGTGATAATAATGGGGGATTTTAACTACCCAGAAATTGACTGGAGTAATGGCACTGCTGGGACAGTTAAACGGCAAACATTTAAAAACCTATTGCAGGACAATTTTTTTTTCCATTGATACATGTTCCCTGGGGCAAGACCCGGGTTCTCAAAGACGTTTTCCGACAATAACTTGAATATTGGGCTTTAAAATGAGCACTTTTGAATTCGAACGTTCGAGTCCCATTGACGTCAATGGGGTTCTAAATGTTCGCCCGAACGTTGAACGTTCGGTCCGTTCAAAGGTTCTGGTGCGAACCAAACGCGGGGTGTTCGGCTCTACCAGAGAAGTGTCCCCTGTGCTCAATATCTATGTCTTCCTAGAAACTGTACATCTGATTTTAACAAAAACAATCTGATGCGTTACGCATTAGACTACTAGCTCGGGGCTATTCCAAGACCCTGCTGAGACAAGCTTTCTACAAAGCTGGGGGGAAAACAAGAGGCCTGTTACTACATGATCCTCCCCTTAAAAACAGACATAAAACTGTGGGAATCGTAACTAAATTCTCTTCACCTGAATTACAGAAGAAAACAGAATATTACACTCTTGCAAAATATGTTCAACCTACTCCAGGGCTTATTTTCAGAAGGGCCACGACCTTGAGACAAAAACAGACCTTAAGTCACCACCTACCATGTAAATGTAGCGCCTGGGTACTTTATGGTACCGGTGCTGGTTAAATTTAGAGGGGGATCAGAGTGTTAGTTGAAGTCTGATCCAGATTTTTAAGTGTAAAACAGGGTCTCTGTCTCAGCTTGGCTGTGCTGTGGGCTCATTTTGTTGCATTGGGGTGTTTTTCCAGCCTCGGTGCTGCAGGTGGAAACAGAGTCGAGGTTTGGGTGCTCTTTCCCAGCAGCCAATCAGGAGGGTTTGGTCTGCTGGGAGGGGTAATTTTGGGGCACACGCCATTGGTCCTGGGTCTTCTTCAAGCGTGACCACCAGGGCTGCCGATAGGGGGGACCACCAGCCCTCCTGTAGGGGGCCCCGGCACACAGAGGGGCCCAGACAGCAGTAGGGTTAGTGGAGAACAATGCCATCCGTGTTGGTGGAAAACAGTGCCCTCTGCTGCTGAGCTCTTTCCCCTGCCCCTAGAGGGGGTTGTGCTCAGGGCCGGCCTTTGGGGTGTGCGAGCTGTGTGGCCGCACAGGGCGCCATGGGCAACAGGGGCGCCATGCGGCCATCACAGCTGATTAGGAAGGCAGCCTCCTAGAGCGCACTGCCACCTAGGGGCTCCGCTGACTCTTTTCTCACCTCTTCCTCCTCATTGTCACTCTCCAGGCTCCTGGCAGAGGATAGAGGGGCCCCGGACAGCCTCTTTGTGTATGTTTTGGTGACCAGGCAAGGGGTGAAGATGGGGGAGGTGCCACAGGATTAGCTCGCACAGGGCACCTGAACACCTAAGGCCAGCACTGGTTGTGCTAGGACAGTGATGGCCAACCTTGGCACCCCAGATGTTTTGGAACTACATTTCCCACGATGCTCATGCACTCTGCAGTGTAGGTGAGCATCATGGGAAATGTAGTTCCAAAACATCTGAGGTGCCAAGGCTCGTCATCACTGTGCTAGGAGGAGGGATTTGTGGGAATGTGTACTAGTAGAGGGATTGAAGAAAGAAAATTTGTGCTGGGAGGGGAGATGCGGGTGATTGTGTACCAGGAGGGAATTCGGGGCTAATAGATGGGATTGGGGAATTGTGCAGGCAGGGGAGATTTATACTATTAGGGGGAATTGGGGTGGCATTTTTGTCCAGTAATAATGATTTTCATATATTTGTTGTGAAAATATTTTATAGAATAATCGGGTGTGTGTGGAGGGGGCCCATCAGGTAGGCTGTACGGGCCCCATGATTCCCAACAGCGGCCCTGGTGACCACATCACGGCGCACCAGCATTATGGCCCACCTGGCCGGGGCGTGCGTTTTGTGCGGTGTTCCTGGTCCTGGGACCATGTTGGCCCGGAGCATCTGAACAGCGACAGGGACCCAGTGAGCGACTGGGTTCCCACCTTTGCAGATCCCAAGTGGTATTGCTGTTCGGTGGGGAGTCCATCTGAGGAGCGCCATTGAGAGACTGGCGGTCCAAAAGGGCCTGGACAAACCACCAGGGATCAAGGTAACCGCACACTGAGGGATTGATCACCTGTCAGTCGGTACCTGGGCGACAAGTGGAAGGAGATCCAGGTGTAACTCATCTAAGGAGGATAACTACAAATCAGAGAGGGTGTCACGTACCCGGTGGAAGAGTCTGGTGTGCAAAGGGAGGCCTCCCTTACACCTCTGACACAAGGCCCCTGATAGGGAAGACAGGCGGTGCAGGAGTGCAGAGTCGCACGAGAGCCTGGCAAACTTGCTAGTAGACGAGCTGGACCGGAACTTGAACAGTCCCGGAAACAGCTGTCAGACTGGGAACTGGAGCTCAGGCAGATGGACTGGAGTAGTAGACACACAAGTTCCAAGCAGGTGAACACTGGAGCAAGGTCAGATAAAAGCAGGTTCGGTAACTGGCTGGCGGCAGGGTAGCAGAAGGAGTAGGCAGGAACGTCGTCTCAGGTACAGGCAGGTTCGGCAACAGGCTGACAGCAAGGTAGCATGAGGAACAGGCAGGGACGTAGTCAACACAGGCCGAGGTCAGGTGCAGGCAGATAAACAGGATTAGTCAGAGCAAGCCGGGTAGGGTCAGCTGGAGCAGAGTGCAGGTAAACGACAATCAGAGGTCTCAGGTAACGCTGTAGACCGGACAGCACTGATTCAAAGAAGTTAATAGCCAATTGGCAATACAACGTCATTGCGCACATGTGCGCGCATATGCTCGTGCGCATGCACCCCAGCATTACGTGTGACACTAGTGTGCAAACGGGAGCGAGCCTCCACAGGCGCGCACTGTCGCGCGCAAACGTGCCCGTGCAGCCCCAAATCTATTTACCTATGCTGTATATTGTTGGCCCCGAGCGCCGGGGCCCGGGACCGATCTGATGGCCAAGTTTGGCCGAGTGCGGCTGGGACCGAGTTTTGCCAAGTTTGGCCAAGTGCGGCTGTGGCCGAGTGCCGCCGAGTCATGCCTTCTGGAGCCTGCAGCGCCAATCCAGGAGGACTATGGCACGTGTGACGCGGTGCGTCCATCATAGCCTGCATAGTTTCCAGAAGGCGGGAATTTTAAAATGCAGCTGCCGAACAATATCCCTGCTTGGGCGGGTGGCTCTCCTCCCTCTGCTCCTCGGCTCAGCAGCTCTTCTCCTCCTCCTCGGCATGGCAGCTCCTCTCCTCGGGATGGTAGCTACTCCCCTTGGCATGGCAGCTCCTCTCCTTGGCATGGCAACTCCTCCTCGGTATGGCAGCTCTTCTCCTCTATCACAGTGACTGACACCACGGCTGAGCTCAGGTAAGTCAGTGTGTGTGTGTATCTATGCCATTGTCGGTAGGTCAGTGTGTGTTAGGTCATGCAGGTCACTGGTCAGTGTATGTAGGTCAGATAGGTCAGTGCAGGTAGGTCAGTGCAGGTAGGTCAGTGGTCAGCATTTTAAGTCACACAACCCCACTGCCCAGCCCCAGAAAAAAAAACGCTACTCCACATACAACACCTCTAATTCCGCCACCCCCCCCCCCCCCCGGTTCCGGCTTTGGACTTTGGGCTAAAGCCCCTGGTCTTTTTGCCACCTAGCAACGCCCCTGCCCAGCTGGGTAATGAAGAGCACAGCAAAGAGCACCCGTCGTGGACATTCCTTTACTTCTACCAAATGCAATAGGCATCAGTCACCCCTAGGAATTTGGGGGGAGCCATAAGGTTAATGTGCCACCCAAAACAACCAGCAGCTCCTCCGGGGGTAATGCTACATAATGATAACAGTCCTCTTGCACGTGGAACATATCAGTGTGGAGAATGTCCACGATGCCCCCTAATAAAAGGGGGGGGGATTATGCTACCCAAAGGTACATGGCACAAATCTATAACATATGCCGACTGCTCCACAAGGGGAGTCATATATCGAATGACCTGCCTTTGTGGGGTGTTCTAGGTCGGCAAGGGAATGTGCGAACTGAGGAAACAAATTGGTGACCATACCTTTCTATCGGAAGGGGGGGGGAATCATCACACCAATAACCAGGCACATGGAAAGATTTTTTGTGTTGGATGTTACACCCATGAACCCCAGAGAGGGCAACTGGGATAAAATTATCCTGCAACGCGAAACCCTATGGATAGAGCGGTTAAATGCCATGACTCCCCCAAGAATAAACAAAGTCAATTCCTATAAACCTTCCCTATGATACTATAATAATGATAATAGAATGGAGGATTTAATAATATTCCCTTTGTAACAGAATGGCCCGTGGGACCCAAAAGCTCTTGAAAAGTATGAGATACACCTGTTTCAGCTTCACAGATGACTCTTATGTGTAAAATCATCCTATGTCCACTAGGGGCATAGGATGACTGAGAAATGAAATCTTGGACTACCTGAGATGGGGCAGTAATGATAAATCAATATATATTCCGGGATATCTCGAACTATTACTGGTTGTTGGTTCTGAACTCAACAGGTTAATTGAAATATGTCATCACCTCCAGCTACCTGGCTGTAGTGTACTATAAAGCTTGCTTGTAATTAAGTCTGTTACTGTAAATGAATCTAGAACGGCTTCTAAGGATTTTTCATTGTGTTGTGCTAATTGACCCTGTATTGTGTGAAGGTCTATTGATGATAGGGCCAGATTCAGGATTGAGAGAGGATCTCTGTGGCAGCCTAACGTATGTGATTTATGTTTCGCCGCCGCAACTTTACACGCAAGTGCTTTATTCACAAAGCACTTGCCTGTAAAGTTGCGGCGGTGTAGTGTAAATGGCCCGTCGTAATTCAAATTTGGCGGATAGGGGGCGTCTGCTATTTAAATTAAGCGTGATCCTGCGCCGAACGTACTGCGCATGCGTCCTCCATTGAGGTATCCCAGTGCGCATGCTACAAATTATGACGGTGTTTTCGACGTGAACGTAATTGACGTAAATCCCCATTCACGGACGAGTTACGCAAACAACGTAAACATTTTTAAATTCGACGCGGTCACGACATCCATACTTAACATAGGATGCGCCATTTTTTTGGTGCTTTATCTTTACGCCGGGAAACCCTTTACGGAAACGGCGTAAAGTCACTGCGTCGGGCGGGCGTACGTTCGTGAATTGGCGTATCTCGCGAAAATCAGCGGGAACGCCCCTAGCGGCCATTTTAAAATTGAAGTTAAGATACGACGGCGTAATACAATTACGCCGCTAGTATCTTAACTCAATCCCGGCGTATCTTGTTTTCTGAATACAGAAAACAGATACGCCGGCGTAGGTTAGAAGTTACGTGGCTTATCTAGAGATAAGCCGCGTAACTTCTTACTGAATCTGGCCCAATGTGTGTATTGTAAGTTAACAGACAGTCTAAAGGTCAGATGTCTGACTTATCAGCTGTAGTTAATTAGCGCATGTAAAGTATGTCAGAGCTGGAGCCAGAGGGCAAGATTCTCAGAAGAGATACGACGGTGTATCTCCAGATCTCTGTTTCTGAGCCCACCTATCTATGCGACTGATTCTTAGAATCAGTTACACATAGATTTGGCGTAGATCCGACTGGCATAAGTCACTTACACCGTCGGATCTAAGTTACAATGTTATGCTTGGCCAATAGGTGGCGTTCCTGTCGATTTCTGCGACAAATATGCAAATAAGCGTGATATGCCGATTCCCGAACGTATTTGCGTGCCGTCGTCGTAGTTTACGTAGTTTGCGTACGCGTAAGGTTACCCCTGCTATATGAGGGGTAACCTTGCGTAGGTCCGGCGTACACCATGTTAGGTATGGACGTCGGGACAGCATCGTGTTTTTCCATCGTTTACGTCATTTACGTAACTCTTCGCGAATAGGGCTGTACGTTAATTACCTTGCGGTCAAAATCAATGTATTTGCGGCGTATTATGGAGCATGCGCAGTGGGCTACGTTTACGGCCGGCGCATGCGCAAGTTCGTTCGGCGCGGGGGCGCGCTTAATTTAAATACAGCACACCCACCTTCTTCCTACTTTGAATTACGCAGCCTTACGCCGGCCCATTTACGCTACGCTGCCGCACATTACGGAGCAAGTGCTTTGAGAATACAGCACCTGCCCGTAAAAAGTGCGGAGGCGTAGCGTAGATGGGATACGCTACGCTGTAAAAATGCAAAAGTACGAGAATCTGGCCAAGAATGTCTACTAAAAGATATATTGTATTGTATATTGTATAGCAGGTGAGAGGAGCCGGGTTGTCTACCTTGAAAGGTCATATCTCAGAGTCACCTCGTCTGGGTAAATGATTAGTTAATTAGCTTGTGTTAATTTATGTTCTGGTTACCTCCTCTAACTGTATATAAGAGCCTGATTTTCTCATTAAAGGGTCTATTCGCGTGGAACCTCAAACAGAGCTGTGTGTCTTGTTATTGGGGTTCATTTGTGGAGTGTTGGTAACTGTCTTGGGTATGGGAATGGAATATCTTAAACGGCTTTAACCCCTGTCCCATTTGAGGTTCCGTAACACCCTTTTTTTCATATCAGCACACACTGTGACCCGCGGATTGCTGCGGCTCCGGAGCTAGGCCGAGGCCGCTGCCTTTCCTAATGTTATAGCCGTGGCTCCAGAGCTAGGCCGAAGCCGCGGCCATAACATTAGGGAAAGGCCGAGGCTTCGGCCTAACTCCAGAGCCACAGCCATAACATTAGGAAAGGCAGCGGCTTCGGCCTAGCTCTGGAGCCGCGACTATCTTGGTACACCCGGCGGCGGCCCTCCTCTCTGTTTACACCCACATAGGAGGAGGAGCCAGCACTAATGGGACACATCGCTGGGAGTATTACCTGGGGGGGTCTGTCTGCACTACCTGGGGGGGCTTGTCTGCCTTTACTAGCTGGGGGGTGTCTGCCTGTTACTACCTGGGGGGTGTCTACCTGTTGCTAAATAGGGGGGTGTCTGCCTGTTACTACCCGGGGGGTGTCTGCCTGTTACTACCTGGGGGGGTATCTGCCTGTTACTACCTGGGGGGATGTCTGTCTGTACTACCTGGGGGGGTGTCTGCACTGGGTGACACCAACCCTAGTGACGCCACTGCAGTGGGGGAGATGTGGATATTACAGTGGGGCGGAGATGTGGATATTACAGTGGGGGGGATGTGGATATTACAGTGGGGGGGAGATGTGGATATTACAGTGGGGGAGAGGAGATGTGGATATTACAGTGGGGGGAGATGTGGATATTACAGTGGGGGGGGGTGTGGATATTACAGTGGGGGGGAGATGTGGATATTACAGTGGGGGAGAGGAGATGTGGATATTACAGTGGGGGAGAATTTTTAATTTTTTTTGCCGATCCGAAAAATGGTCCGATCCGTGACTCCTGATCCAAGGAACGACCCGAACCCTGAGTTTTTTGATCCGTTGCACCCCTAATGTCTAGTCATGTAGAGCCCAGTTCTGGAGGCGTGGAAAGGTTGTCATGGGAGGTTACAGCCTGGGAAGGTCTTGGGCTTGACCTTGTTTTCGCTCGTTAAACCATGTCTGCTAAAAAGGTGAGTGCCTATTATGAGACTACGATCCTATTACTCCACGTCCATGTGTGCGGAAGGGTCACTAGGAGAAATGTGTGGTCAAACGCTTGAATAAGAGGGTATGGCGGGTATTCCAACCAGGGAGAGGGAGGGGAAGTATATGGTACACTTCCTGTCATAAATACCATGGGAGAAAGTGACTAATTGAGTAATAACTCCTGAAATCCACTCGCCCACTCGCATTTTGCCAGTGGATTTTGAGGGCTGGCGAGAAGGGCTGCCTGGGAGCCTGAGGGGGGGGGGGCGAGCATCGGCGATCAGAGGGGAAGAGAGGAGAGCTGCCACTGGCTGGATGATCAGAGCAGGGAACATCACAGCTTTAATTTCAATAGCTGTGTGTTCCCCACGCAGTGCGCCGTCACATAAGCCCCTCCTCTTTTTCCGGGACTTTGATAGACAGATCACCATCCAATCCTAGGACAGGTGACATGTACAAAGTTCCCGGACAAGAGTAGGGGCTTATGTTACGGCGTGCCGCAGGGGAACACCCAGCTATTTAAATTAAAGCTGTGATGTTTCCTGCTCTGATCATCCAGCTGAAGGCTCTCTTCTCTTCCCATACACAGGTAGGCTGCATATGACACAGGCTGCATTTTGGGAACGGGCTGCATTGTCACAGGCTGCGTGGGCACGGGCTGCATGGTGGGCATGGGCTGCATGGTGGATGGTGGGCACGGGCTGTATGGTGGGCACGGGCTGTATGGTGGACACGGGCTGCATGGTGGACACGGGCTGCATTGGGCACGGGCTACATGGTGGGCACTTGCTGCATGGTGGACACGGGCTGCATTGGGCACAGGCTACATGGTAGGCACAGGCTAAATTGTCACAGGCTGCAAGGGCACGGGCTGCATGGTGGGCACGGGCTGCATGATTGACACAGGCTGCATGGTGGGCACATGCTGCATGGTGGACACATGGTGACTGCATGGTGGACACTTGGTGGCTGCATGGTGGACACAGGCTGCTTGTAATGGACACAGGCTGCATTGCTGGGCACAGGCTGCATGGTGGACACAGGCTGCATGGTGGGCACGGGCTGCATGGTGGGCACGGGCTGCATGGTGGCCACAGGCTGCATGGTGGACACAGGCTGTATTGGACACAGGCTGCATTGCTGGGCACAGGATGCATGAGTCACAGACTGCATGGTAAGCACAGGCTGCATGGTGGGCACGGGCTGCATGGTGGGCACGGGATCATGAGATAATTTATGAGGGCGGGTTTAGGGACGGGATTAGGGGCGGGGCATGGTAGGGGTTAGGCGGTGCAACTGGTGGTAAGTAACCCTTGAGGCCTGACTAGTAGCTCAGGACTTGATATTTTGAGCCCTGATAATGGTACACATTGTTTAGCGGCATTGATGAGATGGAGCACAAGAGATTCTCTGTAAGTAGATTGCGGTAACAAAGTGTGATGTAATAAATATTGAGCTGGTGTGAAGTCTAAAGTGTATGTCGTAATTTGGGAAAATTGTGTTGTGTACTTTTTCCCAGAATGGTTTTATGAGTTTACAGTCCCACCAGATGTGGAGTAAAGAACCCAGAGTGGTATTGCATCTCCAACATAGCAGTGAAACAGTTGGATGGAATACGCGTATGCGCCCGGGAGTACGGTGCCATCTTGAATACAGTTTGTAGCTGTTTCCCTGTGCAGAAATATTAATAGAACCTTTATGGAAAAGTGTAAAGATATTATCCCAGTCTGTGTTTAGAAGGTCTAGCTTAAGTTCGCTTTCCAACCCTGAATGACCGTGTTGGATTTATGAGCAATTTCACAGAAAAGGAGCGAGAACACCGACGAGATCAGGAGCCTTTGAGGATTCGTGCTGGTGCAAAGGAGTTTGATCTCTACACCCTTGTGTAATATTATATGTCTATTGCTATTTAGAAAATGTCAGATTTGTAAAAACTTGTAAAAAGGATCCTCGGGGGAATTGGGATGACCAGGGTATCGAAAGAGATGATGGATTCATTTTGAAAGAAGTGATGTGCTCTAAGTGTTTGTCTCAGGTTTGTGAGACGGGCTGTGGTATCCAAGTGCAAGTGCACTTTCCCCAAAGCAGCTGGTCCTTGGGCCCACGTTGCCCCCCCCCCGAAATTGGGGGCCCCATGGTGGCACTGAGAGTGATAGATACACAGGGGAGGCAGTCTGCCTCCTACCTACTTGATGTCTGTTTACCTGCACTGTCATCAATGTAGGGGCCCCAGAGCATTTCTTTGCCCAGGGGCCCATGATGCTATTAAGATGGCCCTGGGTGGGGCTTATCTCAACCCAGGGAAGACTTCCTGACTTCAGGGATCAGGTGGGAGACTGATTTGATGAGGTCGGCCTCTCTTATATCTCCTGTCCTGGCTCCGCTGAAGGCGAGACAGAGGAAGCCAAAGGACAAGAGGGACACGAGGGGCTGGAGCAGGAGGTCCCGGGAGAACAGATTGGCAGGGTTCAGTGGCCTGGAGCAGACTGCGATGAGCTGCGCAGGAACAGGTAACAGCCAGGCAGGTTGTTAGAATATTATTTCAAATTCTTAATCGGCAATTCATAATTTAGACAACACTGACATACTGACATATTGACAAGGAGAACAGCTGATACCAGAAGTCTAAGAACGTAATTTCCTGCTTCTTCCTCACTTGGAATCAGGCAAGATGGAGTGTAAATCCAGAGCACAGAAAGGACACATGCTTTCATAAGCTTGCTACAGCACTATTGATTCAATTCCATATATTTTTATCTACGCTAAACTGAACTTTATACTATTTTTCATTGTGTTTATTATGCCACCTGTGTGTTAATAAACTCACATGTAATTTTCAAGTCAACCCGACTATGAATACTATTCATTCAGAAACGCCCTTGAGCTACAAGAATATTAGATATTAATAACTATTCTTCATTGGCGAGCCAGATCGTACATACCGTCGTATCTCTATTTTTACGAAAATCTCGAACCTTGATTAGGGGGGAGAGATTGGCGCAGTTTTGCGAATATTCAAGTCTCGAGAAAAAAGGCGGTTCAGAACCTATCAAGCAAGAGGCGTTTGTGTTGCGTCAGATGTGGCAACAGTCCAGTAACAGACGGTTGAAGACGAGAAATTCGAAATTACGATATGGCATCTAAAATCATACAAATATGGAGGATAACAAGCTCCTATAAAGAGCAAAGAGAATATCAAGAAATTCAAAGTTAAAAGAAGAGATCCTTTTTGGAAGTATATTTGACAAAAGATTTATATTTCATATTTGACTTATTCAACAAGGTTTTTCTAACCTAACAGAACTTGAAGAAGAAATTTTAAAGACATTTTATGAAGAAAAATAATTCAGAAGGAACTTTATCTATCTACTATAGATAAACAATTTAGGACTGAAACATTTGTCCACATATACATATACATCTTTTGATTATCCAATTATTCTGATATGTTAATGTTTACATTAAGTTAGGATTATTATTATTATTTTTATTTATTTTTATTTATTCACATATTGAATGTTAGTACAATCATTCTAGTTAATAGAAAATGTTTTGTTCATAACTTAAGAAACATATCACTCTTAATAGAACAATGGAAAGTTATGAAAAGTTTTAGAAAGTAAAATATATTTCCAAAGAGCTAAAATATTATTTGAGCACATATATGGAAATATATCATTGCATTATTTACTTATTTTAATAATAATACTTTTCATTATTATTATTATTAATATTAATAATTATTGATATTAGTCATCATTATGTTTTACATTTGTAAAAATCTATACCATTATCTTAAGATTTTGAATAGATAGATCTACGAGGAGTTAAAAGTAAAGAGAAAAGCATTTAGAAGGAGAAATATTTCTAGCTGCTTCAGTTCTGAGGAATAGTGTGTCCGATCATTTGATACAAGGTGGAGCAATTGAGATACAAATGGTTATGTATGTATGTATGTATTTAATAATTTTAGTATGATTAATCATAATTCAGGGGGGATTGTTAGAATATTATTTCAAATTCATAATTCGGAAATTCATAATTTATGGCAAGCTTGCAAAACATATTTGGTTTTATGATTAATCATAGAAATTAGGTATGAGTGAATGACCTTATTCAATTGATATGACATAATTCTTTGATCTAAAGCTGAGCATTGCTGGATATTTCTGGTCAGAAGAGAATGACATATAAGGAATCTTGGTGTAGGGTGACAAGAATAGATTCAGAATAGATCTGTATTTACGTAGTGATATCAATAATATACTAGTTCATATCTATTGTTAAGCTAGTTTAGTAAAATCGTATTTATACTAGTATGTATTGGAATATAGTTACTTAACCTCCCTGGCGGTATGATTCTTTCAGATTTTAGGTGCTGAAAGCGGTACCATTATTTGCAAGGGAATTTGGCGTTTTATACTGTAGGCTTGTAATTCTTAGGAATAACTCACTTAAATCTATCCAAACAAGAGTCTAATAGGCATCCCGGTATTATTTTTATTTTTTTTATTAAAAATTATAATATAATAAATAATTATAAAAAATTATAACAAATAATAATATAATTATAGTAAAAATTATTCAATAATGTAATCAAATCAAAATCACAGAAATTTGCTCAGTTGCAGAATTTTTGCTGTCATTATTTTTTTTTTTTATGACGAATGTCCCCATAAATCGCTATCGCTAAATTCTGCAAGTGATTCTGATTTATTATCGCTGTTTTTTAGCTGCTCTAAAACAACATAAAGGGACACTTTTGGTTGCTATGGGCAATCTACAGTTTGCAGGGAGAAAGAACAGTTTTTATTATATAAAAGGACATGTAGTGTACAGGGCAGACCACTAGGGACATGGGAGGTGTGTATTTTTTACATACAGTACTGTAATCTATAAGATTACAGTGCACTGTATGTATAGTGTTTGTTTACATTTTTGAATTTGGCGCCGTTCTCCATCCCCGTGCGTCGTAACGTCGCAGGAAACGGAGATCGGTGGCGCGCGGGGACGCTGTGTGAATCGAGCGAGCACCCGCTCGCTCACACAGCGCGGATGCATCGCTGGATCCACGGAGAAGGTAAGTAAACAGTCTCTGTGGATGCTGCGAGACGAGCCCGAGTCTGACTCAGGTTTACCGATCGTAGCACAGAAATCTAACCCCGAGTCAGACTCGGGAACACCGCCAGGGAGGTTAATGAAGTTATAGCTTTATAGTTGATAATATATGTTTTATGACGTAACATCATCAAGCACACTGCTCTAAGTACATTCTAAGTATGGAGTGTCACAGGTGTGCCTGTCAATCAAACTCCATACAACTCTGTGCTAAGATCTTCCTATTGCTGAACATAGCAGAAATTAATGTGCCATACAAGGGTCTAAGTCTGGACAGTGTGAGGTCATGACGTTCATTTGTAACATATATTTAAACTTTGCTTTAAAGAAGGCTGAACACACTGACACGACACCCTTACATGACACACACAGACACACTCACTCACACCCTCTTTGAAAGACAACACTGACATACTGACATATTGACAAGGAGAACAGCTGATACCAGAAGTCTAAGGGCCAGATTATCGAAAGAATTACGCCGGTGTATCTGCAGATACACCGGCGTAATTCGAAAATCCCACCGGCGTATCATTGTTTTGTATTCATAAAACAAGATACGCCGGAATTACGCTAGGATCCGACTGGCGTAATTATTTTACACCGTCGTATCCTAAATGTAAAGTTACGCCAGCCGCTAGGTGGCATTTACGTCGATTTCTCATTTGCTTATGCAAATGAGCAAGATACGCCGATTCCCGAACATTTTTACACCGCCTCGTCGTTGTTTACGTAGTTTCCGTAAGTGTAAACTTACCCCTGCTATATGAGGGGTAAGTTTACGAAGTTCCGTCGTATGCCATGTTAAGTATGGCGTTGGGACAGCGTCGTCTTTTTCAATCGGTTACGTCGTTTAACTAAGTCGTTCGCGAATAGGGCATTGCGTAAGTGACGATCACGTCGTTTTCACGTCGGTTTCCACAACGTTCTCCGATGTGAGCTGGAGCATGCGCACTGGGGTTTTTTTTCCGGCCGGCGCATGCGCAGTTCATTCGGTGTGGGGGCGCACTTAATTTAAATACAAGCCGCCCCCTTCGATTTACGCGGGGATACGCCGGGCCATTTACACTACGCCGCCGCAAGTTACGGAGCAAGTGCTTTGAGAATACGGCACTTGCTCTAGTAAGTTGCGGTGGTGTAGTGTAAATGACTTACGCTACGCCGCCGTGGCATGTACGGGAATCTGGCCCTAAGAACGTAATTTCCTGCTTCTTCCTCACTTGGAATCAGGCAAGATGGAGTGTAAATCCAGAGCACAGAAAGGACACATGCTTTCATAAGCTTGCTACAGCACTATTGATTCAATTCCATATATTTTTATCTATGCTAAACTGAACTTTATACTATTTTTCATTGTGTTTATTATGCCCCCTATGTGTTAATAAACTCACACGTAATTTTCAAGTCAACCCGACTATGAATACTATTCATTCAGAAATGCCCTTGAGCTACAAGAATATTAGATATTAATAACTATTCTTCACAGGTAACCAAGGGTTAACAGCAACCAGGAACATGGACAGGAGCAAGGTCTCAGAGATAGCCAAGTTTGTCAGCACTCAGCAAGCGGGCAGTGAGGTACCAAAGCATAGACAGAGCCAGAGTCAGGAATGGAGCCGGGTCAGGGATAAGCATCGGTACAGGAACAGAACACAGAGCCAAGTTCAAGAGCAAGCCGGGTCAGAATACTGGGAAGACACACAGGATCAGAGCAAAATTCAGGAACACAGCTGAAGATCAGTCAGCAAAGCACAAGAGCCCAGATTCCCTTTAAATAGGCTGTCTGGCGCCAAACAGGATTAGGCTTATACGTGCGCACGCATGCTCATATCTGTGCGCATACACGCCTGTGTGCCATTCTATGGCAAAGGTTATGCGCTTGCGCACGTCTGTGTGCAAAATGTCTCACAGGAGTTCCCTGACACTGACCTTACCCCCTGGGGCTCTACAGCTGGTTAGTATGAAAGGGATAGTAACTGTCTTGGGTCTACTGGTGACTCTAGGGGAGGCGTCCAAACGGGGAGGCAGAAGAGAAAGAAGGCAATACAAAAATAGAAGTTCTGAGTAAAACTTTAAGATTTACTCACCTAACAGTAGAAGATGCCATAGCTTTGGAGATGGGTTACCAAGATAGAAATGAGTGGTGTAACACTCAACACCGTTTACGATCTTCCATCAACCCACCCAAGACAGCTTATCCGACACTCCGACAATCCGGCAGACACGATCCACTCCATTTCCCAGAATAACGAGACTCACAAGCTCTGTTTCTCTGGTTTCAAAATGTATGAATACTTTTAATGGTACAACTCAGTCTTTTATACAACAAAAAGCATGCTGCAGTAATCACAGGGACAAAGACATACTCCACCCACACATCACACAATGGGGGGGGGCTAACGATTCTCCATTACACAGACTTTTCGGCACCAGTCCGACATAATTAACATGACCTAATTACTACACCTGAGAAGTCAGACTGCCAACGCATATCTATCATCAATAGTATTTTCACACCATACAGTGTCATTAGCATACACAATGAAAGGTCTTAGGAGCAGACTCAATTAACACCTCAAAATCATGTGTCCCCACTTTGAATGAAAACACCCCATTGTCCTGTTGAAGTCAGACTTTAACAACTTGTAATATTTAAAGATATCCTGCAATACATGAATTGTCAGTAATTCATGATATCATTTCTCAGTCATCCTATGCCCCTATCGGACTAGGGTGACCCTAGACCCAAGAGTCATTTGTGAAGCTGGAACAGGAGTACCCCACATACTTCAAACGTCTCTGAGTATCATGGGCCATCCCGTTACAAGTGGATAACCAAGACCAAGGGGCCAGGGAATTGTATCTCATGTGCCAACTCACGAGCCCAGCTAGCGACTGTTCCTTTCCTAACCGACTAAACAAACCTGACACATATAATGAGAATGTTCAAGGAAAATGTCACAAATACTGAATGTAAAAAAGAGCAGAAGTTATATTCAACCACCAAGATGCAAAGTATACCCCCCTCTTTTGTTAGCGCGGTCCCAGGGAAATTCACATGCTTTGTCAGCACTGAGGATAGTGGACAGCGGGTAGGAGACTTACCCCCGACGTACTGCATGCAAAGGCCTATATTCACAAAGCACTTACGCCGACGTATCTCCGCGTAAGTACAAATATGGGCCGTCGGATCTGTGCGCCAGACCCACAAACTAAGATACGCCTAAAAACAGACTTCATCCCACCGAAGTAACTTGCCTACGCCGGCGTAGAGTGGGCGCATATTTAAGTTGGACGCATGTGGCGCTCCCATTGATTTTCTATTAAAATATGCAAATGGGGGAAATACGGAGATTCACAAACGTACTTGCGCCCGGCGCATGATTTACCTGGTTTGCGTAAGTTTTACATTCGGTGTAAAGTTATTCCCATGCAAAGGTATGGACCAGGGAACACAAGCCTAGGTATTGTACGTTGGACATCTGTGAATATGGGCCGACGTGTGTCTGGCTGGGCGTAGGTTACGTTCACGGCGTACACAGTGATCCGGCGATACGTCCATGTCCCGACACATGCACAGTTCGCTTTAAGTACTTGTCTGGAGCTGGCCCATCATTTGCATGGGGTCACGCTTCATTAGCATGGATCACGCCCACTTCCACTTACGCCGCCTTAGGCCTACAAAATATATGCTACGCCGGCGCAAAGTTGGGAGCATTTGCTTTGTGAATTCCATGCTTGCCTCTCCACGCTGCGCCGGCGTAGCGTAAAAGAGATACGCTACGGCAGCATATATACAGTACAGACCAAAAGTTTGGATACACCTTCTCATTCAAAGAGTTTTCTTTATATTCATGACTATGAAAATTGTAGAGTCACACTGAAGGCATCAAAACTATGAATGTAACACATGTGGAATTATATACAAAAAAGTGTAAAACAACTGAAAATATGTCATATTCTAGGTTCTTCAAAGTAGCCACCTTTTGCAGCAGACACATCTCTAGAAGAACTGATAGGAGGAGACTGTGTGAATCCGGCCTTCATGGTAGAATATCTGCTAGGAAACCACTGCTAAAGAAAGGCAACAAGCAGAAGAGACTTGTTTGGGGTAAAGAATACAAGGAATGGACATTAGACCAGTGGAAATCTGTGCTTTGGTCTGAAGAGTCCAAATTTGAGAACTTTGGTTCCAACCACCGTGTCTTTGTGCGACGCAGAAAAGGTGAACGGATGGACTCTACATGCCTGGTTCCCACCGTGAAGCATGGCGGAGGAGGTGTGATTTATACTGAACCAGCATGGCTACCACAGCATCTTGCAGCGGCATGCTATTCCATCCGGTTTGCGTTTAGTTGGACCATCATTTATTTTTCAACAGGACAATGACCCCAAACACACCTCCAGGCGGGGGAAGGGCTATTTGACCAAGAAGGAGAGTGATTGGGGGCTGCGCCATATGACCTGGCCTCCACAGTCACCGGACCTGAACCCAATGGAGATGGTTTGGGGGTGAACTGGACCGCAGAGTGAAGGCAAAAGGGCCAACAAGTGCTAAGCATCACTGGGAACTCCTTCAAGACTGTTTGAAGACCATTTCAGGTGACTACCTCTTGAAGTTCATCAAGAGAATGCCAAGAGTGTGCAAAGCAGTAATCAAAGCAAAAGGTGGCTACTTTGAAGGACCTAGAATATGACATATTTTCAGTTGTTTCACACTTTTTGTTATGTATATAATTCCACATGTGTTAATTCATAGTTTTGATGCCTTCAGTGTGAATCTACAATTTTCATGGTCATGAAAATAAAGAAAACTCTTTGAATGAGAAGGTGTGTCCAAACTTTTGGTCTGTACTGTATGTGCCGATGTCTGTAAATCCGGGCCGAAGTCTCTGCTCCATCCTCCATTCCCAGAAGTAGCCCATTGATGGGAAACATGTCGGAAGGAGATGGGAGCTGATGTGAGGATCCATACTTGATGGTGATCTCTTGGTTGGATTACCCTCTCTATTGCCTAAATCTATCCTAGTTGCCGTAAGTGTATTATTTTAGCTTTAATAAACCTTTTTGTAAACGTATAATGCAGAGAGTCTTCCCTATGTTTAAACCCCACACATACACCAAGTGGAGATCATCAAATTAGAAGGCTGCTGGACTGATCCACTGAGGAGGTCGGGTTACATACAGGAGGAATCCACATAGCTGTTCACCTCGTCCGATATATGACCTGTTATAACTTAGAGATCATTGGGATCTGGTAAGCAGCACTGTGACAAACCCTTGTCCTCAACAGGACTATGTCCACCATCAATGCTCCCTCTGTCCAGAACCAGCACTATCCAAGACTCTTTAGCCCACCCAGTCACCTTCTGTTAGGACCTGGGCTTGAACCTGGGACCTCTGGTGTGTCTGGTGGTGACTCTGCTTGCTGAGCCACCTGGAAGGCTGGACAGTTCCTTGGAAAGTTCTTCGGATAGTTCTTGTCTTGAATCTTGTTTGCCTTGAACCCTTTGCTCCTCCCATGAACTTCCTATAAAAATCATGTTCCTGCACTTCCTGGTTGCCAGAATATTGTGCCTTCACCAGCAAATATCTTGCTCCTGTCTCTCTAGCTGCCGACGGATCTTTGCTACTGACTTTTGGCTCGTCCCCCGACTACGCTTCTGCTGAATCCCAACCTGCAACTATTTGTTACCAACTTTTGGCTCATCCCCCGACTACGCTTCTGCTGAATCCCAACCTGCAACTATTTGTTACCAACTTTTGGCTCGTTCCCCGACTACGCTTCTGCTTGATCCCCACCTGTTATATCTGCTTCCAGACCCCGGCTTGTTCACCTCCTGGTGGTGCTATCCTGAGGACCGTGACCTGGCACTAACATGCAGCAAAGCCCATCTCCACCATCAGGAGCTCTGGTGAATACTGGTTAGTGCTTAGACCCCGCACCTCAGGTGAACCTGTGTAATCAGCCAGGGTGACCTGTGTGAATATCCGCTCTGCTGCTATAGCTACTGGCCTCTGAGCCTGACTCCAGAACGTGACACCAGCTGCACTTCAGTGTTGGGTAAAAACCATCAGACACTCTTTATTCAAGCACAGATATATGACTCAGACACTCCCCTATCACCCTTGGATTCAGGGCGGGGTAAACTGTCCAATCACAATAGACACACAGGTCAGGTGTATTCAAACTTTTCATCAGTAAACAGTCTTATCAGCAGGGAGAGCTGTTGGGGGAATCCCCCCTCCCTCTTTCCTCACAGTAAACACACTTACACATCCCATAATATCCGAGGCAGACAGCCACAATAGAATACAATCACACCCAAAACTACCCAGCAAAGAGTGCACAACAAAATGACAATATACAATATTTATATATATATATATATATGTGTGTACATACAACATTCCAGTGTGCAGGGCTGATCCTAGGGTCACAGACGCCTGGGTGCAGAAATATTTCTGGCGCCCCAACATGGGTGTGGTCATCTTTACTAACTCCTCCCCTTTACACATGTTTCTATGGCTACGACTCAAACACAGAGATGCTCCCCTAAGAAGTCTTCATTAGTGTCCCCCATCAGAGCCCCTCACAGCAGGTGTCCCCCCATCAGAGCCCCCCAGCAGGTGTCCCCCATAAGAGCCCCCCCCCCACAGCAGGTGCCCCTATCAGAGGCCCCCACATCAGGTGTCCCCATAGATAAATACTTGTCCAATAGATCCATGTAGCTCAGGCACGCTGGGAGCAGAAGCACATTACAGGGGGCGGGGCATACGTGGCATCTTTGGTTACCTGGAGGGTGGCACTCGGAGAGCATTTCTGGGAGTGTATGGGATGATTGGCAGCAGCTCCGGCCAACCCAGAAGCCTCTCATCACACCGCCTATGGGAAAAGAGCAGAGGGGGCGGGGCCGACAGGAGACTGCTCCATGCACACTGGACAGCATTAATTAGTGGAGCCTAGTGCCGGAACGTGTTCCAGTACTAGGCTCCACTGCGGTACCCAGCCTGGATTCCAGGGACAGCGGGAGGTATGCGCTCTTGTCAGTTGCCAGCAGAGAGAGCAAGCAGGATGGGGAACCGCAGCACCCGCTACATGCGCTCCGCCTCTGGACACAGACAAGGAGGAGGGAGAGGAACACTTTGGAGCTTCAGCGCCCCCACCTCTGTGGCGCCTGGGTGTGGAGCACCCCGCGCACCCTGCCTAGGATTGGCCCTGCCAGTGTGGCTGTACAGTGAGTCTGACTAGCACAGGTCAGACTGGATTTCTCAGTCACCCTGTGCCCCCTGTGTGATTTACACATAAGAGGCACATAAGAGGCCCTGGGGAAGCTCAGTTTCCAGAGCTCTCCAAGGTAAGCTGAGTTGCAGAAACCCCCCCACCCAAAGTGACTCCCGTCACAGGCACATTTAATTATATTTTGGAAGAACAGGTCAGAGTGAGAGCCCACCCCGCTCCTGATTTTCCCTTGATTATGACAAATGACAATTTTAGAGGGAAAAAAAAAACGTTTTATTTGCACTGAAATATTTCTGATACAAGATATATAAACGTGTCATGAACTGGAAGTCACGGCTACCATCGGATGCTTTTAGTGGCAATGCAAAACATCGCAGGGATACAAATATAACTAAAAACAAAACATTGCTCTGCTGGCGGTATGGCCAGATCATTTAGTGACGGCGCATCGAAGGATGTCATCGGTCGGGGTGATCAGCCACAGATGGCCGTCACCATAAGTGAGGTGTTTGAAATTGTAGCCGAGATCCAGCTGGGTCCAGGATGTTCCCGTTGGGGTACCGGCACTGATTCCATTCCTGAAACAAAAATCCTTTTCAGTAATACAACATTAAAAATAATATTAACCACTTACCCTCTGGAAGATTTACCCCTCCCCCTTCATGACCAGGACATGTTTTGCGATTCGGCACTACGCTACCTGGTCCGTGTCCGGGCCAAATCTGACACTTCGCTCCTACATGTAGAAGTCTACTACTTAGAACTCCCAAACAACACATAGGGCCAGATTCAGGTAGATGGGAGCATCTTTGCTCTGGAGTAACGCTTCTCATTTACGTTACTCTGGCGAAATTTTAGGAGCAAGTGCTGTTATTCATGAAGCACTTGCTCCTAAAGTTGCGGCAGCGCATCGCAAATGAGCCAGCGGAATTCAAATTGGGCGGGTACGGGGCGTGTATTATTTAAACTAAGCGCGATCCCGCGGCGAACGTACTGCGCATGCGTCGAGTGTCAATGCATCCCAGTGCGCATGCTCCAAATTCTGTCAGTGAACGTCAATGACGTCACATCCCCATTCATGAAAGTTTTACGCAAGTGACGCGATTTTATTTTTTTCCGACGCGATGACGACGCCTATACTTAACATAGGATACTCCACTAGGGGGCTGCTTTATCTTTACGCCGCGTATCGCTTACGGAAACGTCGGAAAGTCACGGCGTCGCGCCCGAATACGATCGTGAATTGCTGATTCCTGCTGATTAACATATTTTTTCAGCGTAAATCAGCGGGAACGCCCCGGCGCCATTTTTAAATTAAAGTTGCGATGCGATGGCGAAATTCAATTACGCCGATCGCATCGGAACTCCAACCCGGCGTTTCATGTTTTCTGGTTACAGAAAACAGAAACGCCGGCTTAAAGTGACAGTTAGGCTGGAGTATCACAGATAATCCAGCCTAACTCTACCTGAATCTGGCCCATAGTATATACACACACACTATGGGCCAGATTCTCAGCGGCGTTACGACGGAGTATCTCAGTTTTTTTTGCCTCGTATCTATGCGCGCGATGCTTAGCATCACTTTTGCATAGATACGCTTCTACATCCAACAAGTGTAAAACCATTACACTTGCGGATCGTAGTTGTAATGACAACTCCGGCCACTAGGTGGCCTTTACGTTGTTTTTGCATTTGCATATGCAAATGAGGCTACTACGCCGATTCCCGATCGCTTTTACGCCGCCCCATCGTCGCGTACGTCGTTTTCGTCCGCGTAAGATTACCCCTGCTTCTATGTGGAGTAACCTTACGAAGTACCGTCGGATGCCGTCGGGTGCCGTCGTATGCCATGTTAAGTATGGCGTCGGGTCAGCGTCAGCTTTTTCCGTCGCTTACGTCGTTTTACTAACTCGTTCGCGAATAGGGAGTTGCGTAAATGACGCTTGACGTCGGTTTCAACGACGCTTTCCGACGTGAGCTGGAGCATGCGCACTGGGCTTTTTCCCCCGGCCGGCGCAGTTCATTCGACGCGGGTGCGCGCTTAATTTAAATACAAGCCGCCCCATTTGAATTGCGCGGGTTTACGCTGGGCGATTTACGTGACGCAGGCGAAACCTACGGAGCAAGTGCTTTGAGAGTAAAGCACTTGCTCTAGTACGATGCGGCGGCATAGTGTAACTGGCTTACACTACGCCGCCGGAATTCTTAGAGAATCTGGCCCTATATGTATACTGCCAGTGGAGTAGCGTGGGGGGTGCGAGGGGGTCCAACCCCCCGGGCGCAACATTTAGAGGGGCGCTGTCATGAGTGTGGAGAGGAGGGCGCACCAACAACAGATGGGACATAGGAACATATACATGATGGCCCAGATTCACAAAACACTTACGTCGTTGTGCCAGCGTAGTATATATTTTTTATTAAATGGTCCAGAGGTCCCCAGGGCAACCCCCCCAATCATGGCAGCCTCTCGCTTCTCAAATTGAGGTGGCAGCACCCCTCACCCCCAGTTCTCTGCTCCAGGGGGCCCATGCCTGAAGCTGTGTAAGGGGCCCCACCATACTTCCTGATGGCAGCCCTGGGTGACACTAATGGGCGGCTCTGGTAGGTGACACTAATGGGCGGCACTGGTAGGTGACACTTAGGCCTCGTACACACGATCAAATCTGTCTGCTGGAAACGGTCTGCTAGAATCGATCGTGTGTACGGGCGAGCCGACGGATTTGGCCACCCGACAGATTTCAAAGCATGCTTTGAAATCTATCGGGTGGGAATCCGTCCGCACGACATGTTTGCTGGTTAGTACACTTACCAGCAGACATGTCATCTGGCATCGGCGCCGAATGGATTCGGCGCATGCGCGGAAGTGTTTTACTTCCTGGTGCGGTGACGTGGCGGCGCCAACGTCACCGCCGCGTCACCGACACGTCAGCGCGCCGTCTGCTGGCGGGGATTTTGGTTTGCTCGTGTGTACATGCGAGCAAACCAAAATCCTAGCAAACAGATTTGTTCAAATCGGTCGGTCCGACCGATTTGAACAAATAGATTGCCTCGTGTGTACGAGGCCTAATGAGTGGCACTGTGTGCACTGATGGGTGGAGCTGGTGGTCACTGATAGGCAGCACTGTATTGCACTGGCAGGTGGCACAGGTGGCACAGCTGATCATCGGTCCGGGTCTCCTTCATCAGGACCAATGTCCCTCTAAGGCGGCGTACACACGATCGGATATATCCGATGAAAACGGTCCGCGGACCATTTCCATCGGATATGTCCGATCGGGAGTTTGATCCGATGGCGTGTACACACCATCGGATCAAATTCCCCGCCGCCGGACGGCGCGGTGACGTGGCGATGACGCGGTGGTGACGTTGACGCCGCCGCGTCACCGCCACGTCACCGCACCAGGAAGTAAAACACTTCCGCGCATGCGCCGAATCCATTCGGCAGCGGCGCGGCGGCGGTGGGGGCCGACATGTCTGCTGGTAAGTGTACTAACCAGCAGACATGTCGGGCGGACAGATTCCCACCGGATAGATTTCAAAGCTTGCTTTATAATCTGTCGGGTGGAGAAATCTGTCCGCTAGCCCATACACACGAGCGGAGATGTCTGCTGAAACGGTCCATCGGACCGTTTTCAGCGGACATATCCCCTCGTGTGTACGCGGCCTGACAGCCGCTGGTGATCGGCTATTTTTTTTCTCCTCACGCTATCAGCTTGAGGAGAAAAAATAGCCGATTGCTGGCTCTGTTTACATCACATGATCAGAATATATATTTTAACATGTAAACAACAAATCCCAAAACGGGGTCCGGTCCTTTAAGTAGTTAAGAAAACTTGCCTTTAATATCATTATATCATTTATTGCATACATAGTAGAGCTGCGCGATTCCGGCCAAAATGAGAATCACAATTTTTTTGCTTAGAATAAAGATCACGATTCTCACGGCGTAAAATCTTTTACATTTATACAAAAAAGAAATAAAAAATTGGGCTAAATTTACTGGTTATTTTTTTTTTATTATTATTATTCATTAAAGTCATTTTTTTTTTTAATTGAGTTTGAAAGAACGTTGCGCGAATACAGTGCGACATAAAATATTGTAACAACTGCCATTTTATTTTCTAGGGTCTCTACTAAAAAATATATATATAAATATGTTTGGGGGTTCTAAGTAATTTTCTAGCAAAAAAAAAAAAAATGTTAACATAAAAAGAGCTGTCAGAAAAAGGTTTGGGGCCAGATTCAGAAAGGAGTTACGACGGCGTACCTCTGCATCGGAAGCGTCCTATCTATGCGCCTGATTCATAGAATCAGTTACGCATAGATTTGCCTTAAGTCACTTACGCCGTCGTATCTTACTTGCATATTTAGGCTGGCCGCTAGGTGGCGTTCCCGTCGATTTCCGCGTCGAATATGCTAATGAGCTTGATACGCCGATTCACGAAGGTAGTTGCGGTCCGTCGTATTTTTTTACGTCGTTTGCGTAAGCGTAAGTCCGGCGTAAAGTTACCCCTGCTATATGAGGCATAAGTAATGTTAAGTATTCCATCGTTTGCGTAAAACATTCGCGAATAGGGCTTTGCGTAAGTGACGTTCACGTCGTTTTCATTGACTATTTGCGACGTGATTTGGAGCATGCGCACTGGGCTACGTTCACGTTCGGCGCGGGATCGCACTTAATTTAAATACTACACGCCCCCTACCCGCCCAATTTGACTTGCGACGGGCCATTTACGCTACGCCGCCGCAACTTTACAGGCAAGTGCTTTGTGAATAAAGCACTTTCCTGGAAAAGTTACGGCAGCGTAACGTAAATGACATACGTTACGCCCGCACAGAGATCCGCTCTCCATCCTGAATCTAGCCCCAAGTGTTTAAGGGGTTAAACGTTCCTAATTTACAGACAGAAGTCTATTCCTTTGATGTAAAAGTCAAATTGATACAAATGTTTAGACTTAATCTTACACTGATAGAATGTTTTCAAAACTTGGCAGACTGCCCGGACTTTGACTTTTGGCTGAGAGCAGAGAGGAAATACTTGGCATACCAAAGACGGTGAAACCCTGTGTCAAGATCGCAACGGGAAAAAGATCGCGATAACGATTCTCGACGATTTATCGTGCAACTCTAATACATAGGTAACATTTAAAAAAAAAAATACCTTCTGTAGGCGTTTCCTGCCGAGTTGACGCCATACACAGAACCATCAGTGCCAGTCTCGATCATTACCAGTTTGCCATCAATCTGCTCCCAATGGGTTCCCTGGCAGGATTTTGCGGTGACGCCGTGTCGGAAGTAAACACTGTCGTCGCGGTTTACTCCCCAGCAGCCCCACTTGCCACAGCTGTAATATTTTAGTGACCCGTCCAATAACTTCCAGTCTACAGGGGTATCTGCGCTCTTCTGTCTTGAGCAGTAGACATTGTCTTGCGAGTTCACTCCAGCCACAAACTTATTACCACCGGCATCTATCTGCTTCAAGGACCCTGAAAAAAAACAAAAAAAAATAAGTTGGCCCATTAACCACTTAAGACCCGGACCAATATGCCGGTAAAGGACCCGGACAGTTTTTGCGATTCGGCACTGCGTGGCTTTAACTGACAATTGCGCGGTCGTGCGACGTTGCTCCCAAACAAAATTGGCGTCCCTTTTCCCACACAAATAGAGATTCTTTTGGCGGTATTTGATCGCCTCTGCGTTTTTTTTATTTTTTGCGCTATAAACAAAAGTAGAGCGACAATTTCGAAAAAAAAATTCAATATTTTTTACGTTTTGCTATAATAAATATCCCCCAAAAATATATCTAAAAAAAATGTCTTCAGTTTAGGCCGATACGTATTCTTCTACCTATTTTTGGTTAAAAAAAAAAATCGCAATAAGCGTTTATCGATTGGTTTGCGCAAAATGTATAGCGTTTACAAAATAGGGGATAGATTTATTGCATTTTTATTTATTTTATTTTTTAACTACTAATGGCGGCGATCAGCGATTTCTTTTGTGACTGCGACATTATGGCGGACACATCGGACACTTTTGACACATTTTTGGGATCATTGTCATTTTCACAGCAAAAAGTGCTTTAAAAATGCACTAATTACTGTGAAAATGACAATTGCAGTTTAGGGGGCGCTGTAGGGGTTAAGTGTGACCTCATATGTGTTTCTAACTGTAGGGGGGCGGGGCTGGACGTGTGACGTCAGTGATCGTCTTTCACTATAATAGAGAACAGTGCCCAGCCGTGCCATTCTGATGATGTATATCGGCGTCAAGGGGTCCTTAAGTGGTTAAACTGAATGTAATAACAGAGAGAAGGATAAAACACGAGTTACATGCGGGGCTTTTCTTCAGCAGGACCGCAGTTCCGGCACCTCCTGTTCTCTCTATAATGTTGAATCTTTTCTCTCTGTGTCAAATCTTTTCTCTCTGTGTCAAATCTTTTCTCTCTGTGTCAAATCTTTTCTCTTTATGTTGAATCTTTTCTCTTTATGTTGAATCTTTTCTCTCTTTCAAATCTTTTCTCTTTATGTTGAATCTTTTCTCTTTGTGTCGAATCTATTCTCTCTATAATGTCAAATCTTTTCTCTATTTCAAATCTTTTCTCTTTATGTTGAATCTTTTCTCTCTATGTTGAATCTTTTCTCTCTGTCGAATCTTTTCTCTTTGTGTCGAATCTATTCTCTCTATAATGTCAAATCTTTTCTCTCTTTCAAATCTTTTCTCTTTATGTTGAATCTTTTCTCTTTATGTTGAATCTTTTCTCTCTGTGTCGAATCTTTTCTCTCTGTGTCAAATCTTTTCTCTCTGTGTCAAATCTTTTCTCTTTATGTTGAATCTTTTCTCTCTGTGTCAAATATTTTCTCTCTGTTTCGAATCTTTTCTCTCTGTGTCGAATCTTTTCTCTCTGTGTCAAATCTTTTCTCTATTTCAAATCTTTTCTCTTTATGATGAATCTTTTCTCTCTATGTTGAATCTTTTCTCTCTATGTTGAATCTTTTCTCTCTATGTTGAATCTTTTCTCTCTATGTTGAATCTTTTCTCTCTATGTTGAATCTTTTCTCTCTGTCGAATCTTTTCTCTTTGTGTCTAATCTATTCTCTCTATAATGTCAAATCTTTTCTCTCTTTCAAATCTCTTCTCTTTATGTTGAATCTTTTCTCTTTATGTTGAATCTTTTCTCTCTGTGTCAAATCTTTTCTCTGTGTCAAATCTTTTCTCTCTGTGTCAAATCTTTTCTCTCTGTTTCGAATCTTTTCTCTCTGTGTCAAATCTTTTCTCTCTGTGTCAAATCTTTTCTCTCTTTCAAATCTTTTCTCTTTATGTTGAATCTTTTCTCTCTGTGTCAAATCTTTTCTCTCTGTGTCGAATCTATTCTCTCTATAATGTCAAATCTTTTCTCTTTATGTTGAATCTTTTCTCTCTGTGTCGAATCTTTTCTCTCTATGTTAAATCTTTTCTCTCTACAATGTCAAATCTTTTCTTTCTGTCAAATCTTTTTTCTCTATGTTAAATCTTTTTTTTCTTTAGCAGGACCACAGTTCCGGCACTTCCAGCACTGAATGTATTTAATAGCAAGGGGTGTGCTGGAGGATCTATTGTTGCTGGAATTTCCGACCAAAAAGCTCACATTGGACTTTTCTTGTCAGACGGCTGTGTACGGGGCATTGGACGTGAAGAAAGTAAAAAAGCCGAAAACAAAATGTAGTGCATGTTTGTTTGTTTTTTTTGCGAATGATAGGAATGTTTCTATGTATTTTCTAAAGTGATACAAAGTATCATTGTATCATTTTTTTAAAAGATTATTTTCTTTACCTGTCACAGGAGTCCAGACATTGTTCAGGAATTTAAAGATCTGATTGGCTCTGTTCAAACCCCAAACGTTAGCAGGTCCGGCGGTGACATGGATGAGCTTTCCATCAATATGTTTCCAGTTGTTGCTCACCCGGCGGTAGATGCCGTCATTACTGTTCACACCGAACACCTTACCAGAGCCGGCGTCAATCTGTCTCAGTTTTCCCGGGATTATAGTGCAATCAAAACCTGAATTGGAGGGGAGAAAAAAAATCATATAATGGATATAGATGAACAATAAAATGCGTATATATATATTGTAGGGGACACCGGCATTGTGTCCTGGACGGAAGGTATATACACTTTTTAACCCCTTCAATACCATCCACCCCTCCTCCCCCTTTCCTGCCAAGGCCAATTTTCAGCTTTCAGCGCTGTCACACTTTGAACGACAATTACGCGGTCGTGTAACACTGTACACATAGGACATTTTTATCATTTTTCCCCACAAATAGAGCTTTTAGGTGATATTTGATCACAAAAGTCCCAACATTTTGAAAATAAACATGTCTTTCTGTTATAAAATTTGGTAAATAAGTAATTTTTCTCCTTCATTGATGGACACTGATGGACGGCACTGAATCTTTTCTCTCTATAATGTCGAATCTTTTTTCTCTATAATGTCGAATCTTTTCTCTCTATGATGTCGAATCTTTTCTCTCTATAATGTCGAATCTTTTCTCTCTATAATGTCAAATCTTTTCTCTCTATAATGTCAAATCTTTTCTCTCTATAATGTCGAATCTTTTCTCTCTATAATGTCCAATCTTTTCTCTCTATGATGTCGAATCTTTTGTCTCTATAATGTCGAATCTTTTCTCTCTATAATGTCGAATCTTTTTTCTCTATAATGTCCAATCTTTTCTCTCTATGATGTCGAATCTTTTCTCTCTATAATGTCGAATCTTTTCTCTCTATAATGTCAAATCTTTTCTCTCTATAATGTCGAATCTTTTCTCTCTATAATGTCGAATCTTTTCTCTCTTTAATGTCGAATCTTTTCTCTCTATAATGTCGAATCTTTTCTCTCTATAATGTCGAATCTTTTCTCTCTATAATGTCGAATTTTTTCTCTCTATAATGTCGAATCTTATTTCTCTCTATGTTGAATCTTTTTTCTCTCTATAATGTCGAATCTTTTCTCTCTATAATGTCAAATCTTTTCTCTCTATAATGTCGAATCTTATTTCTCTCTAGGTCGAATCTTTTCTCTCTATAATGTGGAATCTTTTCTCTCTATAATGTTGAATCTTTTCTCTCTATAATGTGGAATCTTTTCTCTCTATAATGTCGAATCTTTTCTCTCTATAATGTCGAATCTTTTTTCTCTCTATGTTGAATCTTTTTTCTCTCTATGTTGAATCTTTTTTCTCTCTATCTCGAATCTTTTCTCTCTATAATGTCGAATCTTTTCTCTCTAGGTCGAATCTTTTCTCTCTATAATGTCGAATCATTTCTCTCTATAATGTCGAATCATTTCTCTCTATAATGTCGAATCATTTCTCTCTATGTCGAATCATTTCTCTCTATGTCGAATCATTTCTCTCTATTATGTTGAATCTTTTCTCTCTATTATGTTGAATCTTTTCTCTCTATAATGTCGAATCTTTTCTCTCTATAATGTCGAATCTTTTCTCTCTATGTCGAATCTTTTCTCTCTATAATGTCGAATCTTTTCTCTCTATAATATCAAATCTTTTCTCTCTTTTAAATCTTTTCTCTCTTTGTTAAATCTTTTCATTCTTTCAAATCTTTTCTCTCTATGTTGAACAATCTTGGACTAATTAGAGTTAGGTTAGCCACATTCAACCGCAGATTCGATAGACACAGATCGCTATTGTCACGTCATGTCAACTCTTCTATCTATATCGAACTGTTGTTGCAACAAAATAAAAATAAAGCATTTTTTATGTCGGATCTTTCGGATTCTGGACATTCATTATTGTAACGGTATGGCCCGTAGGACCCAGAGGCTCTTGAAGGATGTGGGGTACTCTTGTTTCAGCTTCACCGATGACTCTTGTGTCTAAAGTCATCCTATGTCCACTAGGGGCATAGGATGACTGAGAAATTATATCTCGGATTACATGAGATGGGACAGTAATGATAATTCACAATGTATTACAGGATATCTTGAAATATTACAGGTGGTAAATTCTGAACCCAACAGGTCAAAAGGACAGTGATTCTTTCATGTGGGAACACAGACGGTTAAGGGGGTAATTAAGTCTGCTACTGTTATGTAAACAAGCCTTAGCCTGGCTTCTAAAGACCCTTTCATTGCGTGATGCTAATTAACACTGTATTGTGTGAAAGTTCTATTGATGATAGATGTGGAATGTGAATTAGCACAATCTAAAAGGTCAGATGCCTGACTTATGTTTACTAAAGGAATGTGTTTTGTATAGAAGGTGAGAAAAGCTGGAGTCTTGATGTCTGACTTGTCAGCTGTAGCTAATTAGCTCATGTGGATTGTGTCAGACCCGGTGCCAGAAAGTCTACCCAAGATAATGTGTATTGGAGGCTCGTTAGTAGCCATTGTATGATGTTGTGGGTGGAGTGTGTCATTGTCACTTTGATTACTGCAGTATGCTTTCTACTGTATAAAAGCCTGAGTCTTACCATTAAAGATCTATCTGTTTTGAACCAGAGAACAGAGCTGTGTGTCTCATTTTTTGGTGGAAATCCATATGGATCCTGTCTGCTGGATTGTGGAGTGTCGATAAGCTGTCATGGGTTGGTGGAATGGAATATCTTAACAGCGTTAACCCCTGACCATTACCGTTATCATTTGTTAAAATGAACGTGAAAATCCCTAAAATTCGGACGAAAATGCATTCGGACATGCCTATCCACAAGGGGATTAGACGCCAAATCCAGCAGGAGGTATAGAGCAGTAAAGAGAAGAGAGGCTCCTCCTCTAAGTGTAGCAATACGTTGCTAAATGTCGTACCTTCATTAAATGTAACCATATTGCTACATTTAGAGGGTCCTCTCTTTTTTTTTTTTATACTCAGTGGTGACAAGACGCTGATCTTATATCAAGACATCGCTTGTATTAAGGCAAAATGTATTAAAAATGTAGCTTGTCTTGCAAAACGCTCTCAAACCAAGTGTTAATTTAGTCGACTAAAATACGACTAAATCTAATACAATTGAGATGACTAAAATACGACTAAAACTAATACAATTGAGATGACTAAAATACGACTAAAACTAATACAATTGAGATGACTAAAATACGGCTAAAACTAGAACAATTGAGATGACTAAAATACGACTAAATCTAATACAATTGAGATGACTAAAATACGACTAAAACTAATACAATTGAGATGACTAAAATACGACTAAAACTAATACAATTGAGATGACTAAAATACGGCTAAAACTAGAACAATTGAGATGACTAAAATACGACTAAATCTAATACAATTGAGATGACTAAAATACGACTAAAACTAGAACAATTGAGATGACTAAAATACGACTAAAACTAGAACAATTGAGATGACTAAAATACGACTAAAACTAGAACAATTGAGATGACTAAAATACGGCTAAAACTAGAACAATTGAGATGACTAAAATACGACTAAATCTAATACAATTGAGATGACTAAAATACGACTAAAACTAGAACAATTGAGATGACTAAAATACGACTAAAACTAGAACAATTGAGATGACTAAAATACGACTAAATCTAATACAATTGAGATGACTAAAATACGACTATTGTATTTCAGCCTATGTCTTAATGTAATTTTTCTCTCTTTTATTTGTTATTCTTTATATATTGTAGTTCTCAATGCTCCTGAGGAAGTGGCTCTGATCTGCGAAACATGTAGAGCAACTCTTACAATTATCAAGATCTTGATGGTGTCGACCCAGGCATTACCAACTTTACTCGTCACGCCTTCTGGCGACAGCGTTAACAGCGTTATAAGCCTATACCTGTGGTTTCGTCACCTGGTCTTATACTTTGACATTGTTGTTTTTATTTATTCTTGTGTTTCGTATATTTTATTCGATGCAACTGTATATTTGTAGATTATTAAAAGTCAATTTTTATATTTCTAAGTAGTGCCTATAAAGTTCATCTTTTCTACCACACCTGTTCAAATTTGTTTATAGGATGTGGCACTATCTATATTAAGGGTGTTGATTGCCACCCAAGGGCCCAGCAATCAATACCCAGCATAAAATACGACTAAATCTAATACAATTGAGATGACTAAAATACAACTAAAACTAAAATGGCATTTTATTCCTACGACTAAGACTAAAACTATATCAAAATTTGCTGCCAAAATTAACACCGCCCAAACCAAGTTACTCTCAAGCCAAGTTACTCTCAAGCCAAGTTACTCTCAAACCAAGGTTTTACTGTACATAACAACTAGTGTTGAGCAGAATATGCCATATTCGATTTCGCGATATATCTCGAATATATAGTCGAATATTCGAGATATATTCGCTAAATGCGAATATTCGTGATATTTTTTGGAAATGAAATGATTGCGAAATTTCGCTATTGCGAATGCGAATGCGAAATTTCGAGAAATGCGGAAGGAGCACTCTGATTGGCTCAGAATATTCGTGATATATTACAATATAAAATAATTGCAAAATTTCGAGAAATGCGGAATGGAGCACTCTGATTGGCTCAGAATATTCGTGATATTTTATAATACAAAATAATTGCGAATATTCGGCAAATGCGGAAGGAGCACTCTGATTGGCTCAGAATATTCTTGATATTTTATCGTAATTTCGCAAAAAATTTGATTGCGATATTTATTGCGGAATTTCGATACATGCTTTAGGAGCGCTCTGATTGGCTCATTCTGAAATCGAATATTTGAGATATTTTATCGAAATTTCACAAAATGCGAATGAGAAATTGATTGCGGAATTTCGACAGTAACACTCTGAAATCGAATATATGTGTTATTTTAGCTAAAAACAATATTGCGAATTTCTCGAAAATAATCGCGCGATATCGCTATTGCCGAATAATCGCATTGCGATTTTTCGGCAATATAAAATGATCGCTGCAGCTACTCGGCCCAAGGTCTCTAATCATACCAGCAATGCTTTTAGACGTCGATGGGGATCTCTAGGATGTGATCTGTTCTAAAAAAAATTGAAACAATACGAATATTCGAAATAGCGAATATTCACCGCGAAATTCGGAATATATCGCGAATACTCGAATATGCTATATTCGAGCCGAATATTCGCAATACGAATATTCGTGAGCAACACTAATAACAACACAGAAAGGAGCAAAAGTCACGCAAGGGACAAAAAAGTAAGTTCCTCTAATATGGACTGAACAGGAGTTTAGTACATCAACCCGAGAGTGGATAATAAATGAAATAAAACCTGGAATCTGATTGGTTCCTGGGAAGAGCTGCACCAGATTCCCTGCACCCTCCAGTTTTAGTAAATCTCACCCGAAGGGTGTCTAAGCTCCCCATTATGGGGTCATATCCGGGACTTACCTGGAGTTGCAGCATTCACTACACCCAGCAGGGGGAGGAGGAGGAGGAGGGAGGAGCTCACAGCAAAGAACATCTCGACAGGTGAGGATGAAGGTGTTTGGTATAGAGAGCTGGCAGACTTATATATATGATGCCTGGACTCCGCCTACCATGGGAAGCTGGTCCACCATTGGCTGACAGAAAGAATTTAATAATAAAAAAAAAATATTGTGCAATTTTATTTCTTGTACACTGAATGTACACATATACAGTGCTCAGCATAAATTAGCACACCCCAACAGATTTGTCAGAAAGCCTTTCCTTATACTACAAAATACTCCCATTGACTGCAACACAGAAAAAAAAAAGTATTTTTCCCTAACAAATTCATTCCAGGCCATGTTGCAAAAAATGAACACACCCCCGAGCAAAGTCTTAGGAGCAAAGCTACATTTAAAATGTTTTTTTTTCTTTGTCTGAATTTCTCACTTCCTGTTTCTCCTCTGTAAGCTTGCCCCCATCATCTGAACTGTTCTGGCTGGGGGTTAGTCAGCGTGCTCGCCCCCTCCCTTGGGACTACATCCCTGCGGGGAGACGCTGTGAACACGTGCTCGCCCCCCACCCTTAGGACTACATTCCTGCGGGGAGACGCTGTGAACACATGCTCGCCCCCCACCCTTAGGACTACATTCCTGCGGGGAGACGCTGTGAACACATGCTCGCCCCCCACCCTTAGGACTACATCCCTGCGGGGAGACGCTGTGAACACATGCTCGCCCCCCACCCTTAGGACTACATCCCTGCGGGGAGACGCTGTGAACACATGCTCGCCCCCCACCCTTAGGACTACATCCCTGCGGGGAGATGCTGTGAACACATGCTCGCCCCCCACCCTTAGGACTACATTCCTGCGGGGAGACGCTGTGAACACGTGCTTGCCCCCCTTCCTTGGGACTACATCCCTGCGGGGAGATGCTGTGTACACGTACTCGCCCCCTCCCTTTGGACTACATCCCTGCGGGGAGACGCTGTGAATACATGCTTGCCCCGCCCCCTTGGGACTACATCCCTGCGGGGAGACGCTGTGAATACATGCTTGCCCCGCCCCCTTGGGACTACATCCCTGCGGGGAGACGCTGTGCACATGTACTACTGACCTCTGTACACTACACTACATACTACTGACCTCTGTACACTGCCCTAAATACTACCGACCGCTGTACACTGCTCTACATATTACTGACGTCTGTAAACTGCCCTAAATACTACTGACCTCTGTACTCTGCTCTACATCCTAGTGACCTCTGTACACTGCTCTACAGCCTACTGGCCTCTGTACACTTATTTACATCCTACTGACCTCTGTACTCTGCTCTACATCCTACTGACCTCTGTACACTGCTCTACAGCCTACTGACCTCTGTACACTTCCCTACATACTACAGACGTCTATACACTGCCCTACATCCTACTGACCTCTGTACACTGCCCTACATACTACTGACCTCTGTACACTGCCCTACATACTACTCACCTCTGTATATTACCCTACATACTACTCACCTCTGTATACTACCCTACATACTACTAACCTCTGTACACTGCCCTACATACTACTGACCTCTGTATACTACCCTACATACTACTCACCTCTGTATACTACCCTACATACTACTAACGTCTGTACACTGCCCTACATACTACTGACCTCTGTACACTGCCCTACATACTAGTGTTGAGCGGAATACGCCATATTCGATTTCGCGATATTTCACGAATATATAGAAGAATATTCGTGAAATATTTGTTAATATCGAATATTCGTGATATTTTATCAAAAAAAAAATTCGCTAATGCGAATGCTCAATTTCGCTAATGCGAATGCGAAATTGATTGCGAAATTCTCGTCAACACGCGAAAACGGAGATCATTTCCTGGATTACTAAACTAATATGCACTAAACACTAACTCTACTTACACAAACTTATATGACTAAACTAAAGCTAATTTTTTTTTTTTTTTTTTTATACACAGAACACAGAAGGGCAGAGAAAGTATTTGCGAATATTCGTAATACGAATATTCGCAATGCGAATATTCGGCAACATAAAAGGATCGCCTCAGCTACTCGGCCCAGGGTCTCTAATCATACCAGCAATGCTTTTAGACGTCGATGGAGATCACTAGGATGTGATCTGTTTTAAAAATAAATTTGAAAAAATAATAGCGAATATTCACCGCGATATTCGAGTTATTCGCGAATACTCGAATATGCAATATTCGTTACGAATATTCGCAATGCGAATATTCGTGAGCAACACTACTACATACTACTGACCTCTGTACACTGCCCTACATACTACTGACCTCTGTATTCTGCCCTACATACTACTGACCTCTGTATTCTGCCCTACATACTACTGACCTTTTTGACACTTCCCCACATCTTCCTGTATATACAATATTTTAAATATTAAATATTACATACTGAATGTTATTCACTTCATAAATTATAGGATACATATACACTATGGGTCAGATCCACAAAGGGCTGGCGCTGGTGTAGCCTAGCCCAGTTACACTATGCCGCTGTAAGTTACAGCGACATATCCTTATCCACTGACACTTTCCGCTGTAACTTACATCGGCGTAGTGTAAGTGTTGCGGCGTAAGGCCGCGCAATTCAAATAAGTTGGATGTGGGATTGATGTCATGTAAATCAACATGACCCCATGTATTTGACTTTTTTTTGAACGGCGCATGCGCCGTCCGTGGAGATATTCCAGTGCGCATGCACGAAATCACGTCGAAAATAGTCAATGAAAACGACGTGAACGTAACTTACGCAAATCCCTATTCGCGAACGGTTTATGCAAACAACGGAAAATTTCACGCTGGCCCGACGTCCATACTTAACATTACGTACGCCTCTATACAGCAGGGGTAACTTTACGCCGGACCTACGCTTACGCAAATTAGGTAAAAACACTGCGCCGGGCGTACGTACGTTCGTGGATCGGCATATCTACCTCATTTGCATATTCGACGTGGAAGCGCCCCTAGCGTCCAACGTAAATAGGACACTTTAGGACGACGGCGTAGGATGGCGTATCTACGCAAAAAAAAACGGCGTATCTTGTTTTGTGGATACAAAACAATGATACGCCGGCGCAGATTTGTGGATCTGGCCCAGTATATATAAATATATCCAACAAATAAATATGCTAGTGATATGCTTCTTGTAGAACCACGCCCATTTTAAATGAATGCTCCGCCTCTAATTAAAGTACATGCCCCACCTACGATGGCTTGCTGTTCCTGAAAACTTTTTTGAAATATTGGCAACTATGTATTACACACAAGACGCCGAGGGCTTGGTTGGCATAGAACAGGTTTGGTCTCCACCCAGACACTTGCCACATCAATCACCCTGAGGGTGGACAGGCAGACAAGGAGTGTGCTGCTCACCCCACCCATGATGCTGTACTGAGACCAGCAGCTGTCATGGAAATGGAGCGCTACACGCTGCTGACACTCTACAAGTCTGATCTTTACTTTGTCTCTATCTAGACCCTCTCTGACCTCCGGAATACTCTTCAACTTGTTAAATCTCTCCCCGCAAAAAATACAAGTAATGTTCTCAAACATGGTCCCTCAAAAAACAAACGACACGCAACATGTTTCGCCTCATGTCAAGGCTTCATCAGGGGTAATTAGTGCAACATCAATAAAAAGAAATTAAATGAAAATAAATTGTGAATCAGAAATGCTACATGGCTAATGGCGTCCATTCCATCCCCACGTCATGGCTCTGCCACGCATGGGGGGACATCAGCACCATGGTCATGTGCGCAATGCTATTACCACGCAAACGCACCACTGCGGTTGGCGGCAACGTCAACATTAGCTTCTCCCGCACATTTTTTAGATGGAGCTCAGCTGTTTGATATTGTCTTTTTCTTAGGCACTGTAAGGCACCCCAAATGGGACAGGGGTTAAGGCCGTTTAGGATACTCCCTTTTCAAACACAAGGCAGCTACCGACACGCCACAATCCGGCGAACGTGACCCATACGAATAATACGAGACACAGCTCTGTATGAAGTCCAAAACAGGGAATGCCTTTAATGAGAAAACAGGCTCTTATTTACACTTTAGTATACCACAGGAGATATGGCCCGGACCCACCCACAACATCACACAATGGCACCTAACGAGCCCCCCCCAATACACATCATCCTCAATACATCTTTTAGCAGACATCCTGGCTCTGGGACCTGACCTAATTTACATGAGCAAATTAACTACAGCTGATGACTCAGACGCCTGACCTTTAGGTTGTCTGCTAACTTACAATACACATTATCACAGGACTCCTTCACAAAATACAGGGTCAATTAGCACAAGCCACAATGAAAGGTCCTCAGAAGCCATCCTAGATTCATTTACATCACAACAGAGAGACAGATGGCTGTAGGTGAGGACATTAACACCAGGGCCGATCCTAGGCAGGGTGCACGGGGTGCTCCGCACCCAGGCGCCGCAGAGGTGGGGGCACCAAAGCTCCCCTCCCTCCTCCTTGTCTGTGTCCAGAGGCGGAGCGCATGTAGCGGGTGCTGCGGTTCCCCACCCCGCTTGCTCTCTCTGCTGGCTACTTACAAGAGAGCATACCTCCCACTGTCCCTGGAATCTGGGCTGGGTACCACAGCAGAGCCTATTACCGAAACACGTTCCGGTACTAGGCTCCACTAATTAATCCTGTTCGGTTGTGCATACAGTCTCTTGTCTGCTCCGCCCCCTCTGCGTGTGTCGGCTCTTCTCCCATAGGCAGTGTGATGAGAGGCTTCTGGGTTGGCCGGAGCTGCTGCCAATCATCCCATGCACTCCCAGAAATGCTCTCCAAGTGCCACCCTCCTAGTAACCAAAAATGCCACGTATGCCCCGCCCCCTGTAATGTGCTTCTGCTCCCAGTGTGCCCGAGCGACAGGGATTTATTGGACAAGTACTGATCTATGGGGACACCTGATGTGGGGGCACTGATGGGGGACACCTGCTGTGGGGGGGCTCTGATGGGGGACAGCAGCTGTGGAGGGGCTCTGATGGGGGACACACTGATGGGGGACACCTGCTGGGGGGGACTCTGATGGGGGACACCTGCTGGGGGGACTCTGATGGGGGACACTAATGAAGACTTCTTAGGGAAGCATCTCTGTGTTTAAGTCGTAGCCATAGAAACATTTGTAAGGGGGAGGAGTTAATAAGATGACCACGCCCATGTTGGGGGAGCCAGAAATATTTCTCCACCCAGGCGTCTGTGACCCTAGGATCGGCCCTGATTAACACCTAACAGTATTTGTCCCCACATTATGAATGAGTCACTCTTTCAATTAACCCGTTGAGTTCGGAATCAACAACCAGTAAATATTTCTTTGCAGATATCCTGGAATATATTGTGAATTACAGACCCATGTTAAAGCAGTCCAAGAAATACTCTGAATGTCCATTATTTTCTGGCTCATGCTTTCTAAGAGCCTCTGGGTCCCACGGGCCCTCCCGTTACATGTCTCCCCTTTCGGCAGGAGACTAACACAGGAGGAGACCCCAGATGGGTTGACTCCGAAGTTAGTCCATAGTTCCATTCCTCTAATGCCCGGACAACCCATCCTCATTGCCATTTTGCTTACCAGGTCGGTAGCTGATGGTGAAGTTGTAAGGTTGCAGGGTGAATGATGGAATTCAGTTCTGGAACAGTCACTTGCTTTGCTCTCTCAATGGCTCCCAAAACCTGTTGCTGATGCTCTTGGGAGAGATAAGGCACAACCTGGGCGCAAATCCCATTTAACCTTTTGACAATTTCAGCCTGTTTGTGCATTTCAATGTTCAAGCCACGGGACATCTCATAAAACATGACGTAGTGTTGTTGCATGTCCGATTTCTCACTGGCCAACTTGTCACATTCCCATTTTAGACTGTGATATTGTGCCTGATCTAAGGTACATGTCAGGGAAGATAGTCTTATCCTTGTCTCAGCAGCAAGAGGGTTGGTTCCAGCAGCACAGGTCTGCCCACAGGTAGTCACTGGGTTGGCTTCAGCAGGGCCCATCGGGCCGTAGCCCAAAACGAGGGGGGCCAAGTCATTCCCCAGTAGTACATCCTCTAGCAAATCCTTCATCGCCCCCACATTCACGTGTCCCGAACCAACCCCCCAATCTAGGTGAACCCGGGCAACGGGTAGCCGGAAGACAGTGCCTCCCCTACGGCTACAGTGTCTCCGGTGTTCTGGCTCTCTGGGATGAGGTTCTTCTGTAGCAGGGTCATGGTGGCGCCAGTATCACGTAGCCCATTGGCTACCTTTCCATTGACACAGACAGTCTGCCTGTGTTGCTGCCTGTTGTCCTGGTTAGCTGCTTGTATTGGATCTGCCTCGTGCAGGACGCCTCAATATTCTTCCTCCTCAACGTAGTGGGCTGTAGGCATGGATGTGTGGGGGTTCCACCTTTCTGGCTTGCTCCATGACTGTGACTGCCTGGCTGGATTCAACGGACAGTCTAGCTGTTAAAACCCGAAACACCTGATAGGCTGTGAGTAGTCCTAGGAGTTGAACCTAGGCTGCTGAGGATAAGTGGCCGCTGGAGGTGGTGCTGTAGGGCGCTACGACTGGGGTTGGTAGGCGATAGCCGGAGGGGGTGCCGCAGATTGATAATCCACCCGAGCTGTTGTCTTGACCACAGAGTTATCCAGTTTGCGGGCATCTGTGTATTCATCTGCCAGGCGAGCTGCTTCAGGCAAGGAGAAAGGTTTTCGGACTCCCGGACCCACTCTCTGACTTCCAGGGACAGTTTGTCAAAGAAGGAACACCTGCAGCACCTCTTTACCGGATTCTGCTTGGCATCCATTGACCCAGTGGGATGCAGTGCGGTGTAGGCGGCATGCCCACTCGGTATATGAGTCTCCAGTCTGCTTGCTCGTCTCTCAGAACCGCCTCCGCCTCTCTGGTGTGACGGCATACCTGGCCAAAAGTGCTTCTTTTACCAGTCCATAGTTCATAATATCCTCGTCTGGGATGGCCCTGAACGCTTCATTGTCCCGGCCGGACAATTTTCCAGACAAAATGCTAACCCATTCCTCTGTGGGCACCCAGTGTAGGGCACATTGCCGTTCAAACTCCGCCAGGTACCCATCAATCTCCCCTTCAGTTTCAATGAAATTCTTAAAAGCAGCAAAATGTATCTTTCTTCTTTCAGTTGGTGCTGCTGTGACTTCTGCTGCTGCAGGACCTCTTTGCCATAGCCAATTTGCATCCACAGCCGCTATAACTCGATCTATGATCTCCGGTGGAGGATTAGGACCATAGTGTGCTAGTCTTAGTTTAACATCCCGATCAAAACTTGCCTCTTCGGGTGTCTGTTAAACTGGGCTTTTCCGTTATGTTGGGGCTTTCAGCTCCATCCATTTCAAATCGTTCTGCCATCATGTCCCTCTTCTTACGGGTGTTGGCCACTGTGCCCCGGTTCTCCAGTAAGTCCTTGAGGCAAGAGAGCTTCAGCCGTTCATACTGTGTCTCCATTGTCCTGTGTCCTCTTGTAGCTGTTCTTCTGGAGGTGGGAATCATCCCACTGCTGCCACCAATTGTAACGGCACCCCAAATGGGATAGGGGTTAACGCCGTTTAGGATATTCCCTTTCCAAACACAAGGCAGCTACTGACACTCCACTATCCGGCGAAAGCCTGTTCAATTAAACCACCTGATATACAAAGACATTTTGGACAATTTCCTGCTCCCAACTTTGTGGGAAGAGTTTGGGGACGGCCCCTTCCTGTTCAAACATGACTGCACACCAGAGCACAAAGCAAGGTCCATAAAGACATGGATGAGCAAGTTTGGGGTGAAGGAACTTGACTGGCAAGCACAGAGTCCTGACCTCAACCCTAATAGAGCACCTTTGGGATGAATTAGAGCGGAGGCCTTCTCACCCAACATCAGTGTCTGACCTCACAAATGCCCTTCTGGAAGAATGGGCAAACCTTCCCATAGACACCCTCCTAAACCTTTGTGGACGGCCTTCCCAGAAGAGTTGAAGCTGTTAAAGGCTGCAAAGGCGGGGCCAACTCAATATTGAACCCTACAGACTAAGACTGGGATGCCATTAAAGTTCATGTGCGTGTAAAAGCAGGCGTCCCAATACTTTTGGTAATATAGTGTATATTCAGGGTATAGCGATAAACACTTGACAGAGACATGAATTCATTAAAAACCAATGGTGCATAAAAAAAAAGAGAAAAGAACATCTTTACAAACGCCCATCCTATTCCAAAATCCACAAAAAGAAGAAACAAATTTAGCGCTACCCCCGCAGGAGCCGCTAGTTAGATTTGGGATCGGCGTGTTACCTCTGTTGCATGTCTAAGGTAGTGTTGAGCAGAATATGCCATATTCGATTTCGCGATATATCTCGAATATATAGTCGAATATTCGAGATATATTCGCTAAATACGAATATTCGTGATATTTTTTGGAAATGAAATGATTGCGAAATTTCGCTATTGCGAATGCGAATGCGAAATTTCGACAAATGCGGAATGGAGCACTCTGATTGGCTCAGAATATTCGTGATATTTTATAATACCAAATAATTGCGAAATTTCGAGAAATGCGGAATGGAGCACTCTGATTGGCTCAGAATATTCGTGATATATTACAATACAAAATAATTGCGAATATTCGGCAAATGCGGAAGGAGCACTCTGATTGGCTCAGAATATTCTTGATATATTACAATACAAAATAATTGCGAATATTCGAGAAATGCGGAATGGAGCACTCTGATTGGCTCAGAATATTCTTGATATTTTATCGTAATTTCGCAAAAATGCGAATGAGAAATTTATTGCGGAATTTCGACAGTAACACTCTGAAATCGAATATATGTGTTATTTTAGCTAAAAACAATATTGCGAATTTCTCGAAAATAATCGCGCGATATCGCTATTGCCGAATAATCGCATTGCGATTTATCGGCAATATAAAATGATCGCTGCAGCTACTCGGCCCAAGGTCTCTAATCATACCAGCAATGCTTTTAGACGTCGATGGGGATCTCTAGGATGTGATCTGTTCTGAAAAATAAATTAAAAAAATACGAATATTCGAAATAGCGAATATTCACCGCGAAATTCGGAATATATCGTGAATACTCGAATATGCCATATTCGAGCCGAATATTCGCAATACGAATATTCGTGAGCAACACTAGTCTAGGGGTATGATGAAAGTAAATGATGTGAGCGATGATAGAATGTCCACACAGCAGGGTGTCGTTTTCTGTGATTTTATTCTTGTGCCAACATGGCAAACAGGTAACTTCAGGTGAATAAAGGAAAGGTGAAAGAAGAAGTTGCAGATTCAGGCCTAAGTTATGCAGGAGCAGTCCTGCTTCAATGATACCCTTTTGATTCGTTGCCACCCCAGCCGGAGTGGGTGTAGTGTACCCGGACAGCAGTGGCGGCTGGTGCTCAAAATTTTTGCGGGGAAGCAAACGAAAAAAAAAAAATATTGCAGCCTCACTGTGCCCATCACATGCAGCCACTGTGCCATGCCACCAAATGCAGCCACTGTGCCATCAATTGTCACCACTGTGCCATGCCATCAAACACAGAAACTGTGCCATCAATTGTCACCACTGTGCCATGCCATCAAATGCAGCCACTGTGTCATCAATTGTCACCACTGTGCCATGCAACACAGCAACTGTGCCATCAATTGTCACCACTGTGCCATGCCACCAAATGCAGCCACTGTGTCATCAATTGTCACCACTGTGCCATGCAACACAGCAACTGTGCCATCAATTGTCACCACTGTGCCATGCCACCAAATGCAGCCACTGCGCCATCAATTGTCACCACTGTGCCATGCCACCAAATGCAGCCACTGCGCCATCAATTGTCACCACTGTGCTATGCAACACAGCAACTGTGCCATCAATTGTCACCACTGTGCCATGCCAACAAATGCAGCCACTGTGCCATCAATTGTCACCACTGTGCCATGCCATCAAACACAGCAACTGTGCCATCAATTGTCACCACTGTGCCATGCCACCAAATGCAGTCACTGTGCCATCAATTGTCACCACTGTGCAATGCCATCAAACGCCACCACTGTGCCATCAATTGTCACCACTGTGCCATGCCATCAAATGCCACCACTGTGCCATCAATTGTCATCACTGTGCCATGCCATCAAACGCCACCACTGTGCCATCAATTGTCACCACTGTGCCATGCCATCAAACGCCACCACTGTGCCATCAAGTGTCACCACTGTGCCATGCCATCAAATGCAGTCACTGTGCCATCAATTGTCACCACTGTGCCATGCCATCATATGCAGTCACTGTGCCATCAATTGTCATCACCAATGTCCCTTGCCATTAAACGCAGCTACTGTGCCCATCAATTGTCACCACTGTGCCATGCCATCATATGCAGTCACTGTGCCATCAATTGTCACCACTGTGTCCTTTAATTGTCACCACTGTGCCCCATCCCACTGTGCTCATTGTTGCCTCTGTGCCCTTTGTCACCACTGTGCCCCATGATACCACTGTGCCCCATGATGCCACTGAGCCCCATGATGCCCCTTTCCCTATAAAAAACACTTACCTGACGCTTCCATGTCCTACCTCGATGTCTTCTGCCGCCGTGGAGAAGCTTCAGCCAATCAGGTTCCTGATAACCAGAATCCGGGAACCTGATTGGCTGAAACGGCCGTCAGTCTTATGCAAGGAAACCTGGTTGGCTGGAAGGGCGGTACTGGAAAAGCCTATCAGAGCCGCTGGCAGTTCCCCTCAGCCAACCAGCTGCCGCTATTCGGGTAACCGGCGATCCATGTCCGGTTATATGAATAGACCAGGCAGCTGGCAACAATAACTCACATTCAATGCATTGCATTGAATGTGTGTTATTTGCGAGAGGGGGTGGCGCTGTAGCGCCCTCTATAGATGGCCGCCAGAACTTCGGCTAAAATGTCAAAATGACATTTTAGCCGAATAAAAGTTCTTAAAGTCCCGTTTTTTGTTTTTTTTTACTGCGGGAGGGGGACGGCGCCTGTGCGTCCCTATGGACAGGCCGCCACTGCCGGACAGTCTCTCTCACAGAACTGGCAGCCGGGGTGTCACTCGGAACCCTGAGAAGAAAACAAACCTCTGCCACAGGTTTGGCTCACTGAAATTAGGAGTGGTGCCTCTGCCACAGGCCCTTTCTTTGGAATGCTACTTGATGGATCAATTCCTTCTCAATAAAGCAAATGTCTGAATTGTCTTCAGGTAGTTCTTGGTTTTCCATTACCGACTGACAGGTTGCCATAAAAAAACTCCCAGTGTCCGGTCACCTTGATCCCCGATAACTCCCCACCGAACAGCTCAACTCGCTTGGGATCTTCTCATAGAAGGGGGACCCAGTAAGTCACTGGGGCCCCTTTGCAGCTTTAGTTGCTCCGGGCCATGAGGGCCCAGAGTCAGGAACTCCGCGTAGCACGTGTGCCCCGGCCTGGTAGGCCATCTCGCCCGGGCCCGTGATGTTCGCACACCCTAAAGGTGGGTGCCGCACCCGGATCCAACCTCGAACTCCCCGACACCAAAATGGCATACTCAAGAAGTACCCTCACCCAGCATGCCCGGCGAGGGAAAAACTCCTCTGATTGGCTGCTTGCAAGAAGGCACTCCCACTGGTCTCCACTGCCGCCACCTGTGGTTCCAAGATGGAAAGGTATCTTTGGAACACAGAATGAAACAACAGCACAGCCCAGCACTAAACTAACATAATTCACATGTATGAAAGCTAAGTAGTTCTCCTATCGCCCTCTAAATTTAAACAGCGTCCGTACTTGGAAGTACAGGGGCGCTACACAAATAATAAAGAAAGATAAAAATAAAAGTGTGAACCCCGCCCCGGTTCCCGGCATGGCAATCATTACAATGTCTTGCCACATCGGTGGAGTGGAATTTCTCAATACTGTAGAGGTGTTCCTGGAAGCGTTCTCTGAGACGCCTAGGTGTTCTTTCCATATATTTTCGGCACAATCTGCAGGTGATGAAATAGATGAGATGGCGAGTGTTGCAATTAAAGGAATTAATCCCTAATAGAGTGTATGTGGTCACCTCCAAGAATATAAAGGGGAACATAAACAATTTGGCTCCATTCACACCTGAGGGTTGCACAGCAATAGCTTCTGTACCACGTATTTGGAGCTTTTTTTCATTTTTTTTTTTAGTGGAGCGTTTTTGGAATTGGCACCATCTATTTGAATGGGCCTAATTCTGCTCCACCACATTAAGCTGCCACCACCATGTTTCACAGTGGGGATGGTGTGTTCAGGGTGATTTACAGTGTTAGTTTTCCCCCCACACATAGGGCCAGATTCAGGTAGATGGGTGCATCTTTGTGCCGACATAACGCAGCTCATATACGCAAACTAGTGAGGCAAGTACAGTATTCACCAAGCACTTGCTCCTAAGTTTGCGCCGGCGTAACTTAAATGTGAAGGCGCAAGTAGGTGTAAGTGGAAGTGGGTGTGTCCTAATGCAAATGATGGTCTGAGTCTGGATCTGACACTTACGCCCGGCCTATCATCCACGGAGCATGCTCAGTGACCTCGGTGTCTGATCGCTTCCCTGAGAGCATGCTCACAACTACGCCGGCCCAACTTCCTGAGATATGCTGGCCCAACCGGCTTATGCCGAGCCTAAAAATAAGCCCAGACATGTGCCCATCCGGTGCAAATTTACCCCCCTTAGGGAAGGTACTTTTGTCTAATGATGTCGGCTACTGTAAATACAGGCAAGGAGAGGAGGAAAAAATACTTTAGCCCCGAGGAGAAGGCTATCATTGGGGCAGTGATGCCTCCTCCTCCTCTGTACTGGCGGACCCATTAGTATTGCTATGACCAGGGCCGCCATCAGGAATTTTGGGGCCCCTTACACAGCTTCAGGCATAGGCCCCCTGGAGCAGAGAACCGGGGGGGGGTGCTTCCGCCTGAAATTGAGAAGCGGGGGGGGCCCTTTACAAAAAGAATAAATAAAGAAAAATATATAGAAAAAAGGGGGTAAAATAAAATAATATAAAAATAAATGTAAAACATTTGTATAAAAAAGGGTTGGCATCCGGGGGCCCCGGGGACCTCTGGGCCCTTTAATAATAATAATAATATTATATATATATATATATATATAAATAAAAGAAATAAAAAAAATATATAAAAAAAAAAAATTTTTAGATTAAAAAAGGGGGGTTCACATCTGGGGCCCTGGGATCTCCAGACCTCTAAAAAAAATGGCCCTTTAACCACTTGCCGACCGCCCACCGTCATCACTTTAAAGATGGATATCTCGGTAACGGCAGCAGCTGCTGCCACAACTGAGATATCCATCTCTTCAGTGGGCGGTCAGTCAAACGTGGCGGATTCACCATGAAATCACCATGAAATCGCCGTTATTGGTGGTGGGCGAGACCCCCCTCCCGCTGCGCTCCCGCGCCCTCCGCCGCTTACCGGAGCCGTCGGTAGCGGCAGAGGCGATCGTGTGCGCTCCCGTGCTCAGTGGGGATGCGAGTGAGGGAAATATGTCCCTCAGCCGTCCTCATAGCTCTTCTGGGCTGAAGTGACGTCAAAACGTCAGTCCCGCCCAGCGTCTTAAAGATGTTTACATTCCTTGTAATAGGAATAAAAGTGATAATTTTTTTAATTTTTTTTATTTCAGTGTTAAAAATTGGTAAAATAAATAAAAATAAATACGGACACAAATTTTTTTTTTTAAATCGCCCCGTCCCGACGAGCTCGCGCGCAGAAGCCAACGCATACGCGAGTAGCGCCCCGCAAATGAAAACGCTGTTCAAACCACACAAGTGAGGTATCGCCCCGATCGTTAGAGCGAGAGCAATAATTCTAGCCCTAGACCTCCTCTGTATCTAAAAAAATGCAACCTGTAGAATTTTTTAAACGTCGCCTATCGAGATTTTTAAGGGTAAAAGTTTGACGCCATGCCACGAGCGGGCGCAATTTTTAAGTGTGACATGTTGGGTATCATTTTACTCGGCGTAACATCATCTTTCACAATATGTAAAAAAATTGGGCCAAATTTATTGCTGTCTTATTTTTTAATTTAAAAAAAGTGCGCTTGTAAGACCGCTGCGCAAATATGGTGTGATAAAAAGTATTGCAATGACTGCCATTTCATTCTCTAGGGTGTTAGAAAAAATATATATATAATGTTTGGGGGTTTTAAGTAATTTTATAGCAAAAAAAAATGTTTTAGTCTCGTAAACACCGAATCTGAAAAACAGGCTCGGGGCTTAAGGGTCCTTTCACACTAGCGGACCGTTCGTCCGCTCATTGCAAGTCCGTTTACGGACTTGTAATGGGCCCCTATGGGAGCGGATCCGTTAGCGGATGATGCATCCGCTAACGTCCGCTAGATCCGCATCTGTTTTTGCGGACGGAAGAATGTCCTTTTTTTCTTCCGTCCGGCCAAATGGATCGGATGCAAACGGACAGACGGTCCGTTTCCATCCGACTCCCCATAGGGGAGAGCGGAGGAGAGACAGGGCGGTCCCTGCACAGTGTGCGGGGACCGCCCTGTCCGCCGACAGCTGAGCGGAGACCCCCCGCTGAGCTGACGGGCACACGGAGCGGACCGAAAAACGGTCCGCTCCGTGTGAAAGGACCCTAAGTGGTTAATAAAAAAATAAAATAAAAATATTGAAAAAAATATATATTTTTTCATAAAAAAAATAAAAAATAAAAGGGGGATTGCCATCCGGGCCCCTGGGGACCCCCGGGCCCCTTACAGGTGTACTGCCTGTACCCCCCTGATGGCAGCCCTGGCTATGACCTCGGCTGCGCCTGGCATGTTGGCACACAGAGGTGTTGTCCTGCAAGTGGGGTTGCTCAGCTTGCTAAGTTCGTCCATAAGGGTGCTGTTGTAGCTGCTCTCCAGCAGCTATTTGTAGGAATAACTTTGCGCCGGACTTAGGACTTACACGCGGCGCACGTAGCCAGCGTCTGGCACAAATACGTATGCGAATCGGCATATCTCCCTCATTTGCATATTTGAATAGGAAAGCAATGGGCGCACCAGGTCCGTCCAGCCTAAATATACAACTAAGATAGGCCGGCGTAGGAAAGTTAGGTCGGTCGGAGGAAGCCTATTTTCAGGCGTATCTAGTTTGGTGGGCACGGCGCATAGATAAGACGGTGCATATTTACACTTAGGCCACGCATCTCGAGATAAGCCGCTTAACTTCTTACTGAATCTGGCCCATAGCGTTTTTCTTTAAGGTTAATTTTGGTCTCATGTGACCAGAGCCCCTTCCCTCATATGTTTGCTGTGTCCCCTCCCCCCACATGTTTGCTGTGTCCCCTCCCCCCACATGGCTTCTCACAAACTGCATACAGGACTTCTTATGTCTTTCTTTCACCAATGTTTTTCTTCTTGTCACTCTTCCAAAGGGCAGATTTGTGGAGAGAACCACTAATAGTTGTCCTGTGGACAGATTCTTCCCCCTGAGCTGTGCAGCTCCTGTGCAGCTCCTCCAGAGTTACCATGGGCCTCTTGGCTGCTTCTCTGATGAACGCTCTCCTTGCCCGGCCCGGTCAGTTTAGGTGGACGGCCATGTGTTGGTAGGCTTGCAGTTGTGCCATACTCTTTCCATTTTCCGATGATGGATTGAACAGTAGTGATGGTCCCGATGTTTGAGTTGAGCGTAAGTTCAACTCGAACATTAGGCGCTCGTTTGTTCACAGAACACACAAACATATGTGACATTGCAGTGCATTGACGGCCGCTGATTGGACAAAGCATGCACTGGACCTGCATGCTTTGGCCAATCACAGCGCAATCTGCTGTGAGAGCCATGACTATGGTATACCAGATGTAACCTTTACTGCTAGGACACACTGTTTATACTCCCCCTTAAACCTTTAATAATAATGAGACCACCACTGTAACTTGGAGTAAAACTGTCAGTAGCAGCCTCCTTTATTTTAGATAACATCCAATAATAAATAACATATATAAACCATATAATTCCTGAGAAAAACAGTTCTTCTCATGCTAGTGCTGGACTTTGCAGGCACCACTAACACTGACTTGTAAAACCTTTTATCATTATAACATTTTATTGGCACTGCGGTACCTCACCTCTGGTCATAGGCCTCAAGCCGACAGGCTGGCTCAGAGACGACCACTGACCACAGTGCCCCCATTAACCAACATTCCAGCTACACCTTGGTAGACTGGAAACCACACCCCTTCAGAACCCATACCACCTCTGGGTAATGGCATCCATATTTGGGGTAATTTCTTCTCCTGCAAAGTCCAAACACCCGCCACTGCCACGACAGCATTCACCTTGTACCTGCATAAGGAGAAACAAAACACAAGGAAAGCTACCAAAACAACAATTCTCTCAACCATTATCACCACTATCAGCAAGCCCATAACAAAAAGGGAGGGTGGGTGGGAACTTTTCTCCCCAGACTGTGTTACCCGGGAATGGAGGGGGGAGAATTTATAGCCTATCCTCCTCTGCACACTGCACCTCTCATGACCACTCCCCCCTGGCTTGTAAAGGTTTCTGTTAACCCAGTCATGCCCTGCCCTACGCTTATGGCTTGTTCTTTTTGCTCCGGGCCTCTCTTGATTGGCCAAAGGCAGGGTGCCTTAAGCCAATCATGGCTCAGGGGGCTAAGTCCACGCCCCACACTATATAAGGCTGCTTCCACGGCGGCCATATGTAGTGTGATGTGGAGATTGAGACTTGGGAGAACTTGAGCTAGATTAGGCAGGTTAGTTAGTGGCATGGCTGGACTGTGACAAAAATGTGGCCCTGGACTTCATCCAGACCGGCCCGGGACACAACACATCAGGGTACAGTGCATATCAGGGCACGGTACAAAGCTCAGCACATCAGGGCACAGGGCACACCACATTAAGACACAGCACATCAGGGCACATTAATGCACATGGCACATCGTTTACCTGCCAGCATGCAGAGTAGTGCAGGAAGCGTGTGTTCTCTCTCAAGTCACGCTGCTTCTGCTCCCTGCCCCTGCGGACCCTCCTCTCTTCTCTTCCATCCCAGATGATGTCACAAGTAAATGGGGATGGACGAGAAGAGAGGAGGGGCCATCGGGGGGGTGGGGAGAAGCCGCAGCGTGACTTGAGAGAGAACAGACGCTTCCTGCGCTACTCTGCATACTTGCTAATCTCCATCTACCCGTCAGAGGAGCCAGCTGTCGGCGATTGGCAGGTAGATCGCCGCGGACCTCTGACAGGCCCAATGAGCCATCGACCCACCGGGAATCTCCCTGTAGTCCCGATGGCCAGTCCTTCCCTGGTTAGTGGCGTGCAGCCAGTTTAGTATATATATATATATATATATATATATATATATATATATATATATAGCCGGATTCACATACCTCGGCGCATATATATGCCGGCGTAGCGTATCTTCTTTACGCTACGCCGGCGCAACGCAGAGAGGGAAGCATGGAATTCACAAAGCAAATGCTCCCAGCGTGACCCCTGCGCATGCGTCGTACCTTGGACGCATCCCAGTGCGCATGCTCACAATCACGTCGAAACAACTGGCTAAGATACATCGAATCACTGCCTACGTTGTGAACGTAACCTACGCCCAGTCCTATTCACGTACAGCGTAAACTATGTAAAATTAGACGGCGTTCGTTCCCTGGTCCATACCTTTGCATGAGCTGCGCCTCCTATATGGGGAATAACTTTACGTTGATGGTAACCCTTGCGCAAATCGCTTAAAACATGCGCCGGGCACAAGTACGTTCAGGCATATTTCCCTAATTTGCCAAGTTACGTTGGTCGGATGAAGTCAGTTTTTTTGCGTATCTTAGTTTTATGGGCACGGCACATATTTACACTTACGCGGCGTATCTCGAGATACGTCGGCGCAAGTGCTTTGTGAATCCGGCTAATACTGTTTATATATATATATATATATATATATATATATACATATATACAGTTTAGGCTATATATACAGCACAGGCAGTGTATATATATATATATATATATATATATATATATATATATATACAGACCGGAAAATAAGTATTTGAACACCCTGCTATTTTGCAAGTTCTCCCACTTGGAAATCATGGAGGGTCGGAAATTATTATCGTAGGTGCATGTCCACTGTGAGAGACATAATCAAAAAAAAATTCCAGAAATCACAATGTATGATTTTTGTAACTATTTATTTGTATGATACAGCTGCAAAGAAGTATTTGAACACCTGAGAAAATCAATGTTAATATTTGGTAGAGTCGCCTTTGTTTGCGTTTCTTGTAGTTTTTCACCAGGTTTGCACACACTGGAGGAGGGATTTTGGCCCACTCCTCCACACAGATCTTCTCTAGATCAGTCAGGTTTCTGGGCTGTCGCTGAGAAACACGGAGTTTGAGCTCCCTCCAAAGATTCTCTATTGGGTTTAGGTCTGGAGACTGGCTAGGCCACGCCAGAACCTTGATATGCTTCTTACAGAGCCACTCCTTGGTTATCCTGGCTGTGTGCTTCGGGTCATTGTCATGTTGGAAGACCCAGCCTCGACCCATCTTCAAAGCTCTAACTGAGGGAAGGAGGTTGTTGCCCAAAATCTTGCAATACATGGCCCCGGTCATCCTCTCCTTAATACAGTGCAGTCGCCCTGTCCCATGTGCAGAAAAACACCCCCAAAGCATGATGCTACCACCCCCATGCTTCACAGTAGGGATGGTGTTCTTGGGATTGGTACTCATCATTCTTCTTCCTCCAAACACGGTTAGTGGAATTATGACCAAAAAGTTCTATTTTGGTCTCATCTGACCACATGACTTTCTCCCATGACTCCTCTGGATCATCCAAATGGTCATTGGCAAACTTAAGACGGGCCTTGACATGTGCTGGTTTAAGCAGGGGAACCTTCCGTGCCATGCATGATTTCAAACCATGACGTCTTAGTGTATTACCAACAGTAACCTTGGAAACGGTGGTCCCAGCTCTTTTCAGGTCATTGACCAGCTCCTCCCGTGTAGTCCTGGGCTGATTTCTCACCTTTCTTAGGATCATTGAGACCCCACGAGGTGAGATTTTGCATGGAGCCCCAGTCCGAGGGAGATTGACAGTCATGTTTAGCTTCTTCCATTTTCTAATGATTGCTCCAACAGTGGACCTTTTTTCACCAAGCTGCTTGGCAATTTCCCCGTAGCCCTTTCCAGCCTTGTGGAGGTGTACAATTTTGTCTCTAGTGTCTTTGGACAGCTCTTTGGTCTTGGCCATGTTAGTAGTTGGATTCTTACTGATTGTATGGGGTGGACAGGTGTCTTTATGCAGCTAATGACCTCAAACAGGTGCATCTAATTTAGGATAATAAATGGAGTGGAGGTGGACATTTTAAAGGCAGACTAACAGGTCTTTGAGGGTCAGAATTCTAGCTGATAGACAGGTGTTCAAATACTTCTTTGCAGCTGTATCATACAAATAAATAGTTAAAAATTCATAAATTGTGATTTCTGGAATTTTTATTTTGGATTATGTCTCTCACAGTGGACATGCACCTACGATGACAATTTCAGACCCCTCCATGATTTCCAAGTGGGAGAACTTGCAAAATAGCAGGGTGTTCAAATACTTATTTTCCGCACTGTATATGCTATGAGGTGGAGGAGAACCGCACCCGGTTTGTAGTAAGTTCTTCCCACCGACCTTACATATATAAATAAAGTTCAAGAGTTGCTGCACTTAAAAACAGTTTCTTTATTTTTCAAATATCTTCAAAAATGGTTACCTACCGAAAAGTATTCAAGGTTATTACGACAAAGATTTCCGTTTCGGCCTTACATAATCACGCCCTTCCTTAGATCAGTCACAACACATCTAACAAATTTATCAAAGTCATGTGTTTTTAACCACTTAAGGTCCGCCTCCTGCACATATACGTCAGCAGAATGGCACGGCTGGGTACAGACAGGTATGTTGCCTTTAAGAGCCCAGCCGTGGGTCGCGCGCACAAGCCGCCGGCACGTGTATGCGACCCGGTCCGAAGCTCCGTGACCGCGGCCCACGGGACCCGCGGACCCTATCGCCGCCGGTGTCCCGCGATCGGTCACCGGAGCTGAAGGACGGGGAGAGGTGAGTGTGAACAAACCTTCTCCGTTCTTCACAGTGGCAGTGTCAGTGATCGCCTGTTCCCTGATATAGGGAAAGACGATCACTGACGTCACACGTCCAGCCCCGCCCCCTGCAGTTAGAAACACATATGAGGTCACACTTAACCCCTACAGCGCCCCCTAGTGGTTAACTCCTAAACTGCAATTGACATTTTCACAGTAATCAGTGCATTTTTATAGCACTTTTCGCTCTGAAAATGACAATGGTCCCAAAAATGTGTCATAATGTTGCAGTCACGAAAAAAATCGCTGATCGCTGCCATTACTAGTAAAAAAAAAAAAATATTGATAAAAATGCCATAAAACTATCCCCTATTTTCCCCAAACCAATCAATAAACAATTATTGCGATTTTATTTTTTTTGAAAAAAAAGGTAGAATACGTATCGGCCTAAACTGAGAAAAACATTTTTTTTATAGATTTTTGAGGGATATTTATTATATCAAAATTAAAAAATATTGTTTTTTTTTTCAAAATTGTTGCTCTATTTTTGTTTATAGCGCAAAAAATAAAAACCGCAGAGGTGATCAAATACCACCAAAATAAAGCTCTAGTTGTGAGGAAAAAAGGACGACAATTTTGTTTGGGAGCCACGTAACACGTCCGCGCAATTGTCATTCAAAGCGTGACGGTGCCGAAAGCTGAAATTTTCGCCTGGGCAGGAAGGGGGTATATGACCAAGTGGTTAATGACCAATTAAAAAAAATTGCATTTTTCTCGTCATAAAAAACGGTTGTGTGTTTGCGACATGAGACAAAAGAAAAAGATCCTCAAAGGCTAAAAAAAAGGGAAACAATGAGGACATCTAGTGGATACTAAAGAAATGGCTGCTAAAATGTTTTAAAATCAGCAAACAATACATAGATATTCAAAGAACACAGGGGCCATGTAACAAAAATCAATAATTAGATATAAAACAATTTAAATCGAAACTCCACATTATGTCCAAATGGCGCTAAAGTGAGGAGTTTGTGTATCCAGCGAGATTTGGACATGCTCAGTTTTATCATTTTATTATCGCCCCTCCAGTGAGGTTTATGTTTTTCAATCCCCCAGGCCCGGACTGGGACAAAAAATAGGCAGGGGCATTTTAGACTGAGCAGCCCTGGGGGGGGGGGGGGGCGCAGCGGCGGCGGCAGTTAATGATGGGATGTGGGGTTCCAGCTCCTTGTACCTCTGGACCCCTTTACATTACATAGCACCCTGCACCTCTGGACCTTTTTACATTACACAGCACCCTGCACCTCTGGATCCCTTTACATTACATAGTACCACACCTCTGGACCCCTTTACATTACACAGCCCCCCACAGTTTGTTACACAGACACCCACTAACAGTTCTGCACCCCCTGCATGTTACACAGACCGTCCTACAGTGCAGACCCCTTCCCTACAGTACAGACCCCCCTACAGTACAGACCCCCTTCCTACAGTGCAGACCCCTTCCCTACAATACAGACCCCCTCTACAATACAGCCCCCCTCTACAATACAGACCCCCCTAAATTACAGACCCCCTCTGCAATACAGACCCCCCTACATTACAGACCTCCTCTACAATACAGACCCCCCTACATTACAGAGACGTGACCTGCGGCCCACTGGGCATATGCCCGGTATGCTCTATGGCCAGCCCGTGCCTGCCCCACACCATTAAAGAGGAGGAATCTCTATTGTGACACTGATCATAACGACTCAAGAGACTGCGTTTAGGAAATCTGTTATTAATGTTTTGTGTATGTTCCCTTCCACAGTTCTCTCTTTGTTCTTCCAATACAGGGGCAGATCCAGGGGGGGCAACAAGGCAATTGCCACCCCTGAGAAATCTGTCGCAGGCCGGGCAGGTGAGCTCCGCGGGCGGCTCCGAGAGTGGGCGGCTTCGCAGGTGGATGAGAGAGCAGGCGGCTCGGCTAGCTGATCCAAGGGAGGATCAGGTGGCTTGGTTTGTGGGCGAGCGGGTGAGAGACTGGATTGGCCAGGCTGCCAGGTGGCTCTGTGTGACTGTGGGTGGGCGGATGAGACGTGAGAGAGCAGGCTAGGTGTGTGTGTCTGGTGGCTGGCTGGGTGGCTGGCCAATCAGCGAGCTGGGCAGGGGAGCAGAGAGATGACATCATCTCTCACCGCCCACACCCCTGCAGTAACTTCCGCCCTCACTCTAGGCAGTGTGGGCAGCAGAGAGATTATATATCAAGACTCATCTCTTTTGATATCAAAGGAGACAGGAACAACAAGCACCCAGAGGCGATTAAGTTCGCATGTGCCGCGCTATATAAGTTTTTCATTCATTCATTCATTCATATTATCTCCCAAGCAAAACAGGTGACCTGGCAAGTGACAATCCTCAAGGTGTGGCAGGTAACATGGCAAGTGACAATCCGCATCTGGTGGCAGGTGACGTGGCAAGTTACAATCCGCAATGTGTGGCAAGTGACGATTCGCATATAGTGGCAGGTGATATGTAGACATGTGCACAGAAAAAACATTTTTATTTTTTTTGTTCCGTTTCGTATCGTTCCGTAGGTTCGTTTCCGTTAGTTTTTCGTAAGACGCCTGTCTTCCTGTTCGTTCCCGTTCATTTTTCGTACGACGCGATTTTTTCATATTCCGATCGTTTCGTATTTTCGTTACCGTTTTATTTTCGTACATGAGGAATGGTTCATTATTCTGTTTAATTCATGTTCGTTTCTTGTTAGACAATAATTTTCGTGAATTTTCGTCAATGATTTGCATTCTTTATTTTGAATTCCTTTTTCTGTTCGTATTTTCAGTCGTATGTTCATATGACATCTATAACAAAAGATTTGCATTCTGTATTTTGAATTCCTTTTTTCTGTTTGTATTTTGGATTCAAGATACAGAATGCAAATCTTTTGTTATAGATGTCATTTTCGTTTTTTTGAATGGGCAGTGAGTGAGTGTAGTTAGTGAAGCAGCTTCTTTTTTGTGCTGAGTACACTAGTACAGTGAGTAGTACAGAAAAGCCAAATAAACTTTTCTGTGGATTTTCATCTGAAGGGAGATCAGTTGGCCAGACTTTTGAACCCAAAAATGGTTTTCTGATGGAGTTTAAAAATGAACGAATTTTCTGAGAACGAACGGAAAACAATCCTTTTTATTTGTTGTTAAAAAAAAGTCTGACCAAGTGTATGGGGCTTAACAATAGTTAATATGGATGAGCCGCGTGTTGAAAGTGCCGCGAATCCCGCGATATATTTACGAAAGTACAAAATGACTAAAAAATCCTTTTTCTGTACGTATTTTCAGTCGTATGTTCATATGACATCTATAACAAAAGATTTGCATTCTGTATTTTGAATCCAAAATTCGAACAGAAAAAAGGAATTCAAAATACAGAATGCAAATTTTTTGTTATAGATGTCATATGAACAATGAACATACGACGGAAAACAAACATAAAAAGGACTCAAACAAAATACAGAATGCAAATATTTTTTATAGATGTCATTTTCGTTCTTTTGCCATTTTCGTTTTGTCGTATTTTAGTCGGATCGTTCGTTCGTATTTGCGGTTGTTCGTTATGCGGCTCATTCGTAATCCCGTCGTTTTCGTATTTTGGTGCTTTCATTTTTTCGTATGTACACATTATCCCGCGGGTACAAAAATGAACATTTTCGTACGAAAACAAAATCGCAAGTGACAATCCGCATCTGGTGGCAAGTGACGTGGCAAGTAACAATTCGCAAGGTGTGGCAGATGACGTTGATATAGATGTCCCCTGGCTCAATACCGGGGCATAACCTATCCTGCCTCTGACCCCAATTCATGACAAAAGTAAGCCTGTAGCCTATATAGACAATATTTCAGACCACAGGCCTCCATGCCTTCCAACTCACAAAGAGGCCGAACTTTATTGGTATCACAGCTTTATAGACAAAGTGACATAAGCAAGCATCATTCATATGGGTGCATCCGATTGGCTCATTCATATAGTCTTCTTTTGTTACATCTCCTGCTTGCCACAAGGCTTTCCACCCAGTCACCATATTGCTTTGGTCGGTGGGAGGGGGGAACGCATAGCAGCTGATTAGGAGTGCAGTAGATGGGGGGTTTGGAGACATCTGTTTTCAGTTTTCAATTCTATCATGACTTTACTCTGTCATAACTTTCATTCAAGGAAAATAATACTAGCGTAATACACACATATACATATATATCAAGAAATAAAGGAAATAAAACAATATAAGAAAGAAAAGCAATATTTGAGTGGTTAGGAGAAAAATAGCATAAACACAAAATGATAATTTTATCAACTACATCACAGTCCCCCCTTAAAATGACTATTTTGTCAGTACTGAACCTATGCTGTTTGTCCCTATGCCTGGCCCCCCATCAGGATCTTTTTTGTATTTCGCTTAGCTTCCTCCTTCATTGGATCTCTAATATCACCCAAATTCAAAAAAGTAGGAGTTACCTCTTCAGTTGCCTTTCCCAACAGCTTCTTTATGCAGGGCAGAATACAACAAACCATTATCGTAATCACAAAGGCGGCTCTAGGCTTTGTGAGGCCTTAGGCAAAACTTGACATGGGGGCCCCCCCTCACACCCATGATGGGAAAAATAATTCAAGGACAAGAGCCTCTTTCCCCACAACCCTGGCCGGTGGTTGTTGGGGTCTGTGGGCAGGAGGCTTATCGGAATCTGGAAGCCCCTTTAGCAAATAACCCCCAGATCCTGCTCTTTAATAACTAAGGGGCAGGGGCCACCCGATAATATCACCCAGTTTACCAGCCCATTGTGACGACATTGACTGAGGTCATTGATGTCACAAGTGGTGCTGTCAGCAATATGCACTGGTTGTTAGGGACGCTGGTGGCCCCGCTCCTGTGTCAGGGCTCATAACCTTGCCTGAGCACAGCAGCGTTAAGGTCCCCTGTCCCTCAAAACTGAGGTAATGCATTGGGCAAGTTAGGCGGCTGCGAGGCCCCCCGTGAGTGCGAGGCCTTAGGCGACCACTTAATTCGCCTAATTAAAGAGCCGTCTCTGCGTAATCAATATAAGCAGATACAAAATTGCTACACCTGAGTACAAAGGTGTTATCACCCAAAATACTGTTCCCAGGTAACATTTTAAATACACCCCCCTTATCAGCTAAAATCATGTCTAGTAAGGATGATCTTCGAGTTCGAGTAGAACTCATGTTCGACTCGAACATTGCCTGTTCGCCGAACAGCGAACTATTTGGGGTGTTCGCGGCAAGTTCGTGTGAACTTTAGAACCCTGTTAAAGTCTATGGGCCTCGAACGTTTGAAATCTAAAGTGCTAATTTTAAAGGCTAATATGCAAGTTATTGTCCTAAAAAGTGTTTGGGGACTCGGGTCCTGCCCCAGGGGACATGTATCAATGCAAAAGTAGTCTTAAAAACTGCAGTTTTTTTGGCAGCAGTGATTTTAATAATTCCTTTAAGTGAAACAATAAAAGTGAAATATTCCTTTACATTTCTTACCTGGGGGGGACGTGGGGGGTATAGTATGCCTGTAAAGTAGAGCTTGTTTCCCATGTTTAGAACAGTCCCTGCACAAAGTTTCATTTATGAAGGAAAAAAAATTAATTTAAAATCACTCGCAGCTATAATGAATTGTCGGCTCCCGGCAATACAGAGAAAAGTCATTCATAAAAAAAAATGTGTGGGGGTCCACTTTTTACATTTAGGGTGGAGTTCCCCTTAATATCCATACCAGACCTGAGGGTCGGGAATGGATATTTGGAGGAAACCCCACATAATATTTTTTAAATTTGATGCAGGGTTCCCCTTAATATCCATAGCAGACTCAAAGGGCCTGGTAACTGAATTTGGGGGGACCCCCACACATTCTTTTTTTATGAATGACTTTTCTCTGTATTGCTGGTATCTCACAATTCATTATAGCCACGAGTGATTTTAAATTACCTTTTTCCTTCAGAAATTACATTTTGGCAGGGACAGTTCTAAGCACAGCAAACAAGCACTACCTTACATGCATACTATACACCCCCCTAGGTACGAAATTTAAAGGAATATTTAAATTTTACTGTTTCACTTTAAGCATTATTAAAATCACTGCTCCTGAAAAAACGGCCATTTTTTTAAAACTTTTTTTGCATTGATACATGTCCCCTGGGGCAGGACCCGGGTCCCCAAACACTTTTTAGGACAATAACTTGCATATTAGCCTTTAAAATTAGTACTTTAGATTTCAAATGTTCGAGTCCCATAGACTTTAACAGGGTTCTAAAGTTCACACAAACTTTTGGTCTGTTCGCAGGTTCTGGTGCAAACCGAACCCAGGGGTGTTCAGCTCATCCCTAATGTCTAGGGCCATACGATTTTAAAAAGTCATTTGTGAAGTGGCCTCTAGTTGTTCAGCTAAACCTTGGAGCGCATCCCTGTTTATAGGTAACGAACCTCTGTTGGTTATTAGTGTTGCTCACGAATATTCGCATTGCGAATATTCGTTACGAATATTGCATATTCGAGTATTCGCGAATAACTCGAATATCGCGGTGAATATTCGCTATTGCGAATATTCGTATTTTTTCAAACTTATTTTTAAAACAGATCACATCCTAGTGATCTGATCTCCATCGACGTCTAAAAGCATTGCTGGTATGATTAGAGACCCTGGGCCGAGTAGCTGAGGCGATCCTTTTATGTTGCCGAATATTCGCAATGCGAATATTCGTATTACGAATATTCGCGAATACGTTCTCTGCCCTTCTGTGTTTTGTGTATATAAAAAAAAAAAAAAAAATTAGCTTTAGTTTTAGTCATATAAGTTTGTGTAAGTAGAGTTTTTAGTGTTTAGTGCCTATTAGTTTAGTAATCCAAGAAATGATCTCCGTTTTCGCGTGTTGACGAGAATTTCGCAATCAATTTTGCATTCGTACTAGCGAAATTTCGCATTAGCGAAATTTCACAATTTTTGGGGGGATAAAATATCACGAATATTCGATATTAACGAATATTCGCGAATATTCTTCTATATATTCGCGAAATCGAATATGGCGTATTCCGCTCATCACTATTGGTTATAGTAGATATAAATAATCCAATCTACATTCCTATTTGAACCCTCTTTATCACATGACTAAATTACATTTTGTAAAAGCAACAATCTTACCAGATGTATTTTTCTTTTTTTACTATACTTTCAATTATAAATGTTTTAATTTTGCAAAAGAACATTAATTTAGATTGGGCTTTCCTAAATATTCTATTTCTGAAAGAATCTTATTTACGGTATGTTGAATTACACTATTTTTCAGAACCAATCATACAGTACGATTGAATGAACCACATGTGCTCTGTCACACTATGGGCCAGATTCTCAAAAGAGATACGACGGTGTATCGCAGGAATAACCGCCGTATCTCTGTTTTTTTTTTTTACTGGGTATCTATGCGTCTGATTCCTAGAATCACTTACGCATAGATACAGTGAAGATCCGACAGGTGTAAAACACTTACACCGTCGGATCGTAGATGTAATTACTTTCCTGGCCGCTAGGTGACCTTTACGTTGTTTTCTCATTTGCCTATGCAAATGAGCCTAATACGCCGATTGCCGAACGTTTTTACGCCGCCTCGTCGTCGTTTACGTCGTTTCCGTAAGCGTGAACCTACCCCTGCTATATGAGGGGTAGGCTTACGAAGTTCCGTCGTTGCCATGTTAAGTATGGCGTCGGGTCAGCGTCGTCTTTTTCCGTCGGTTACGTCGTTTTACTAAGTCGTTCGCGAGTAGGGCCTTGCGTAAGTGACAATCACGTCGTTTTCACGTCGGGTTCAACAACGTTTTCCGACGTGAGCTGGAGCATGCGCACTGGGCTTTTCCCCGGCCAGCGCATGCACAGTTCGATCGACGCGGGGGCGGGCTTAATTTAAATACAAGCCGCCCCCTTTGAATTACGCGGGGATACGCAGGGCCATTTACACTACGCCGCCGCAAACTATGGAGCAAGTGCTTTGGGAATACGGCACTTGCTCCATTAAGTTGCGGCGGCGTAGTGTAAATGGCTTACGCTACGCCGCCGCACATTGTATGTGAATCTGGCCCTATGAATGTTAAACAAACCCATGGCAGTCTTAGTTGATCCTTCAGTGTAGACAAACATACAGGAAGTTCCACTGCGCCCATACATGGATCCATTTATAAAAGCACAATGGGCTGGATTCACAAAGAGTTACGCCGGCGTAACTCTGAATCTAAGCCCGTCCTAAGTTTAACTGTATGCTCAAACTGAGATACACTTAAACCCAGCTAAGATACGACAGCCTGCGCCGTCGTATCTTAGGGTGCAATTTTTCCGCTGGCCGCTAGGTGGCGCTTCCGTTGATTTCGGCGTAGAATATATAAATGACTAGATACGCCGATTCACGAACGTACACTTGTCCATCGCAGTAAAGATACGCCATTTCCGTAAGAGGTATGCCGCATAAAGATAAAGCTGCCCCCTAGGTGGCGTAGCCAGTGTCAAGTATGGCCGTCGCTCCCGCGTCGAAATTTGAAAATTTTACGTCGTTTGCGTAAGTCGTCCGTGAATGGGGCTGGACGTAATTCACGTTCACTTCGAAACCAATACGTCCTTGCTGCGTACTTTGGAGCAATGCACACTGGGATATGTACACGGACGGCGCATGCGCCGTTCGTAAAAAACGTCAATCGCGTCGGGTCACCAATCATTAACATAAAACACGCCCCCCTCATCCTCATTTGAATTACGCGCGCTTACGCCGGCCCCATTTACGCTACGCCGCCGTAAGTTAGGAGGCAAGTGCCTCCAGATACGCCGCCGTATTTTCGAATCTGCGCCGGCGTATCTTTGTTTTGTATCCACAAAACAAGATACGCTTTTTTTTGCTTAGTAACGCCGTCTTACGCCATCCTATTTAAGTTTCATATTTACGCTGGACGCTAGGGGCGCTTCCGTATATTTTCCATGTCGAATATGCAAATGAGCTAGATACGCCGATCCACGAACGTACGTACGCCCGCCGCAGTGTTTTTACATCGTTTGCGTAAGCGCATGTCCGGCGTAAAGTTACCCCTGCTGTATAGAGGCGTACGTAATGTTAAGTATGGACGTCGGGCCAGTGTCGAATTTTCCGTCGTTTGCGTAAACCGTTCGCGTTGCGTAAGTTACGTTCACGTTGTTTTCATTGATGTTTTGCGACGTGATTTGGAGCATGCGCACTGGGATATGTCCACGGCCGCCACATGCGCAGTTAAAAAAAATGTAATTTATGTAGGGTCACGATTGATTTAAATAAAAAACGCCCACCTCTTCCCCATTTGAATTGCGCGGGCTTACGCCGGCCCATTTCCGCTACGCCGCTGTAACTTAGGACGCAAGTCCTTTGTGGATACGGAACTTGCCTTCCTAGCGTACGGTGGCGTAGCGAAAATACTATACGCTACGCCGCCGCAGAGATACACAGGGCTTTGTGAATCTGGCCCAATGTGTCCATACACTATTTTAACCGACCTTTCTTTTTAACATCCATTTGTCACTAGACAAAGCTCAGCCAAAGCTGTGTATATTGACACCTCCCATTTTCCTTGAAATAACACCTTTAGAGTATTATTATATATTTTTCAAAACAAATGTTGAAAAACCCACAATGTTTTTAAAAATACCATTCATCATCCACATACACTTGTACAATGTAAATGTAGGAGCAATGCTGTATCCTGGCTTAGGCCAACAAGGCCCAGGCCTAGGGCAGCACTTTGCAGGGGGGCAGCACGGAAAGGGTCCCCGCTGGCTTCAAGCTAATAGGGTGTGCAGTACCGCATTTGGCCAGAGGTGCGGGGGCACCGATGACACTCGGAACGGTTAAGAAATATTCGGAGTATTTCCGAACCTTTGCGAGATCAGCCAAGCTGTTTCCAAGGCTCTCCGGTGCCACCCACCTCTGGCCACATGCGGTATTGCATGCAATAGAAGTCAATGCGGAACAAATTATCTTTATTTCCATTGATTTCTATGGGGAAACTTGCTTTGATATGCAAGTGCTTTGATTTACAAGCTTTCTCCTGGAATGGGTTATGCTTGTAATCCAAGGTTCCACTGTATAGGTAACACTTTTTTTTAAATTTTGAATAAAGTAAGGGAGGGTTATAGCCCCGGTCAGTTTATTTTTTACCATCCCTGACCCATTGCACAGATTTCCCTTCACTTCCTGCCCCATAACTAAACAGGAAGTGAGAGGAAATCTATGCAAATTAAGGGAATCTATTGCTCCCCCCAGGCCCTAAGAACTAGTGTCCCCACTCGAAAATGTCAGGGTGGGACTTAAACAGAAAGGGGTGTGGTCTTGACATAAAGGGGTGGGTCAAATTTAAATTAGGGGGTACACAATTTTAGTCAGGCCTAGGGCAGCACAAAACCTAAATACACCACTGTGTAGGAGAGAGAGATCTCTATATTAATCAAAAATACTAAATTAAGAAGGGCTTTCTTTAGATCTTTAAATGATTGTATACAAGTTATCTTTTATTATTATTATTATATTATCATGTACATTACATTATAATATGACATTTCTTGAATATAGTAGCGACAAAAAAATAGAGGAAACCTTGTGAAACTCACAGATTATTTCCAACCCAATGAACTGTGAATTGGCCATTTCCCCGAGAAAACTCCTCCCCCAACCAAAGTCTCCACTCTCATCAGAAATATAAAATTACAAAAACTTTTAACACTAAATACATCATTTTTTAGATTGAACACAACTTTCATATTTTAATATTTTTCCTGGGTAACCTTAAGTAAATTAGAACAATCTACTACCTTTAATTTAATAACCAAATCCAAGTTTGGAATGTTTTGTATAAATTGCTCAATCCTTAACTTATTATTTCCTGCAACCAAATCTGTAGGGTTTTCTGTTAAATACTAAATACCATTTTGTTTACCATTATCTGAATTTTAAATAGTTCTTTACACAATCTTAATCAATAATTTTCTCTTAAAACTTTGTTCTGATCCTTGCTTGTACCTTGAAGGACCACATGTAATAACACATTTTCGGTTTTGGGCTAAAATATTCATAAACATTTACATGCAGCATTGAACTTAGTTTCCTCATTAAAGAACTTCTTTACACTCTGATATTAATTAATTAGTTACCCTATGGAATATATCACAGTGATTATGGGACTCAGGGACTCAAAACCTGCAGCTACTTGGTCTCTTGCTTTAAACTTATCCGGGACCCCCCTTGGGACCCCTATGGCATCTATATATACATATGGGGCTCAAAACTACCAGCTGGGGCACTTCTACGCTTCCCGTTGGATTCAGATGCTAAGTAATGATTTTCCATATTTATTTTTCTTAACCACTTCTCTACCGTGGGTGTTTTTCAGATTTGGTGTTTACAAGACTAAAACTGTTTTTTTTGCTAGAAAATTACTTAAAACCCACAAACATTATATATTTTTTTTCTAACACCCTAGAGAATAAAATGGCGGTCATTGCAATACTTTTTGTCACACCATATTTGCGCAGCGGTCCTACAAGCGCACTTTTTATGGAAAAAATTTACTTTTTTGAATTAAAAAATAAGATAGCAATAAATTTGGCCCAATTTTTTTATGTATTGTGAAAGATAATGTTACGCCGAGTAAAATGATACCCAACATGTCACGCTTACAAATTGCACCCGCTCGTGGCATGGCATCAAACTTTTACCCTTAAAAATCTCGATAGGCGACGTTTAAAAAATTCTATAGGTTGCATTTTTTGAGTTGCAGAGGAGGTCTAGGGCTAGAATTATTGCTCTCGCTCTAACGATCGCGGCGATACCTCACTTGTGTGGTTTAAACACCGTTTTCATATGCGGGCGCTACTCACGTATGCGTTCGCTTCTGCGCGCGAGCTCGTCGGGATGGGGCGCTTTAAATTTTTTTTTTCTTATTTATTTTTATTTATTTTATTATTTTTTACACTGGAAAAAATAAAAAAAATAAAATGATCACTTTTATTCCTATTACAAGGATGTAAACATCCCTTGTAATAGAAAAAAGCATGACAGGTCCTCTTATATATGAGATCTGGGGTCAAAAAGACATCAGATCTCATATTTAGACTAAAATGCAAAAAAAAAAAAAAAAAAAATTGAAACTGTCATTTAAAAAAAAAAAAAAAAAATGTTTCTTTAAGACGCTGGGCGGGACTGACGTTTTGATGTCACTTCCACCCAGCAGAGCCATGGGGACGGGTGAGGGACAAATTTCCCTCACTCGCATTCCCACACAGCAGACGAACGGACCTGATCGCCTCCGCCACTACCGACGGCTCCGGTAAGCGGCGGAGGGCGCGGGAGAGTGGCGGGAGGGGGGGGCCGTGGCCGTAAAAAGTTGTATAGCGGTCTGGAAGTGGTTAAAAGCACTCTATGGCCTATATCCCCAGGCATCACTTGTATTCCAACCCACAGATTCCCAGTGGTCACAATCATCACCTATATCACACATATATATCGTTTCTGAACATATTACCCTGCCAATCTAATGGAGGGAAGGAGACTATAGTACAGTAATCAAATATAAGAAAAAAGATATAAAGTTTCATTCTGATGCAGGTGGGACGGTCCATTATATCTCATCTTCAGAGGAACTTCTAAACCATCACCCAATCACCAGGAAGTATGCGGTGAATACCTGTATCTAAATCAGGATCTGGAACGGAAGAAAATACTCGGACATTGATATTAGTTCATTATTTTTCAAGAGTGGTCATTTCTCAAAGTATCAGACTGTAATTGCAACTGTTGTGGGTAATAGCAACCTAATCTAGAGGCTGTTTTAAACAAGATTTCAAAAGGTGATAACAAATGCTCCCCCCTTGGGGCCACTTTCTCACTACTCTGGGGGTGGTAAGGTTTGTGAAACGCTAATGTGGTACCTAGGACCTTGATCACTCTCTATCACCTCAGTTACCCCATATCTGAATCTGGAGCCATCAACATACAAGGTGAGTTAAGGCATTGGGGTCAGGGCACACAGGACAGAGGGTAGATCAGCCAATTTCACCTTCATGAGTTCAAAGCAATCATGTCCATCTAGGGTAGGAGCAGGTATGTCTGCGCCATTCTCTTCTTCCCGTTTTGTCCAGAGACATGGCATGATACCCCCCTTGGACAAAACGAAGGAGAGTAGCAGGGTAGGTGGGTTACAGAACACAGAATCTGGTATGGGCAACAGCCGGTGGGCAGTATAGGATGCCATCTGCATTCACAGGGGGTAGAGGGGGTAGTTCAATACTGGGCTCAGGGGGTTGGGGCAGGATGGGTTAGGCTGAAGCAAGGCCTGTTTGCAAGGGGAGGGACCTCCAGCATAGAACAGCATTCGGGCAGAGCCCATGCTTCTGCAATAGCAGTGGTGTTACTCAGCACACACACAGCAGTTTAAACCTTTGCCAGATCACCACCCTGTACAACAGTTAATGCTTGATAGGTAATACCAACTGTGAAAGCAGTAGGGCACCACCCTATGAACTGAACATTAGGCTTGGTCTTGATGGTGGCAATAGCCGCATGAACATCCGTGGGCACCACATCGTCACAGTATAGCAGGCAGCAAGCCATATATTTATCATGTCGTGGGTCACATTTCACCATCTGGGTAGCTAGCTCAAAGCAAGCAACAGTCAGCCACAGTGAACTGCTCGTGTGAGGCTTTCTCAGCTGAGATGGCTGGGCATAAGGGGCAAGAGGGAAGTGGCATGAGGGAAGGTTGGTCTGGAACTCAGTGAGAACTACAGGCAGGGCTCCATAGATTACGCAATCTGACAAAACGACAAAAATCAGTTTAGGGTGGTCATTCAATATCTAAATTAAGCTCAGCTTAAAAAATAAGCTTCAAAGATAAGTATTGTGAGTTACTAAAAACTCCATTCTTATGCATCAATGTTATCAGTTGCTGTGGTGTGAAACAGGTAAACGCATATATATATATATATATATATATATATATATATATATATATACAGTATGTACATATATATATATTTATTTATAGATTTATATATAACAAAGAAACAGTTGCAATTCGTCTGTCTTACTTTTAAAAAACATTTCCCCCTTTTTTTTCCCTCATGGGCCTCAAGCAGCCAGCAAACACAGGGTTAATCGGCCATTTTAGGATCTAGAGGCAGATGAAACCTGACTCTCCCAATCTTGAAAGAAAAGAGGGGGGGAGAGGGGGGAGGCCAGGCTACTGAGTTTGTTTCTGTCCCAAAACTAAAACAAACAGTAAACTACACACACAGTTAGAATATGACACACTATTTCAGCGATAATTTTTCCCCTTTGTCTGTATGAAGGTACCGTATTTTCCGGTGTATAAGACGACTTTTTGGATGCAAAAAAATGCATCCAAAGTCAGGGGTCGTCTTATACGTCAATGACAGTCTCGTCAGGCTGCGGGCATCCATGATTCTAAAGCCGCGCCTCCTCCTCAGACTGTTCCTTGATAGGCGGAACACTAATTTTCCCAGCGGGGCCTCTGTTCAGTGTTCCGCCAATCACGGATGCCTTCTCATCCTCGTACGAGAGGACAACCGTGATTGGCGGAACACTGAACAGAGGCCCTGCTCGGAAAATTTGTGTTCCGCCAATCACGGAACAGTCTGAGAAGAAGGCGCGGCTTCAGAATCATGGATGCCCGCAGCCTGGAAGCCACAATCTTTAAAAAAAATAAGGTAAGGAGATCGTCTGGCCAGCACAGTGGGGGCAAGTGATGGCATAGTGTGGGCAAGTGATGGCACAGTGGGGGCAAGGGATGGCACAGTGGGGGCAAGTAATGTATAGGCACAGTGAGGCATGTAATGGCATGTAATTAAAAAAAGCCTGTTTCTGTCAGAGGTTGTTCCTGTCAGTGGTAGTTCCGGCTACCCCTCAGCTTCCAGACAGACTAGTAGGAAGGGGGTAGTCTTATACGGTGAGTATATCCCAAAACCCACATTTTTCCTGGAAAGATAGGGGGTCGTCTTATACGCCCAGTCGTCCTATACGCCGGCAAATACGGTAATTATTATATACACAAACATGCGTAACGTTGTACACCATCTTTAAATCTGCTTTTTTTGTCAACACAGAGATGACAAGGCATCTGTGACTCTTACGGTTCACCCTCTCTAAGCCACTCTGTGCAAAAAGCAGACAAGGCAACTGTGTCACCCCCTTCTCGTACAGACATCCGCTGAAATAGCCACATTCAAGTCAACATAGAACACAACAGAACATAAAATATCAGCTGGCAGAATAGTGTGACAGGTTCTCTTTAAAGCGATATTACCCGTCTTTGCGTGGCCTAGAAGCAGCAGACGAACCATGAGTGAAGGGAGGGCATCTAGGTCGAAAGACCACAAGGCAAGGAGTAAAATAAACCTCTCTTACCATGTTTCAGAGTTCATGAAGCTCTGTTCCGCCCCAGGCGCACCTCAATTCACAGACAGCTACATGTAAGTCAGCCACTTCCGGCCTACAAACCAAAGTGCACACTGGGCAGCCTCTGCCTCTGAATTAAATTCATAGGGCCAGATTCAGGTAGAGTTAGGTATCAGTGATACTCCAGCCTAACTGTCACTTTAAGCCAGCGTTTCTGTTTTCTGTAACCAGAAAATAAGAAACGCCGGATTGGAGTTCCGATGCGAGCGGCGTAATTGAATTTCGCCATCGCATCGCAACTTTAATTTAAAAATGGCGCCGGGGGCGTTCCCGCTGATTAACGCCGAAAAAATATGTTAATCAGCGGGAATCGGCAATTCACGATCGAATTCGGGCGCGACGCAGTGACTTTCCGACGTTTCCGTAAGCGATACGCGGCGTAAAGATAAAGCAGCCCCCTAGTGGAGTATCCTATGTTAAGTATAGGCGTCGTCATCGCGTCGAAAAAAAAAAAATTTGCCTCGCTTGCGTAAAACGTCCATGAATGGGGATTTGACGTCATTGACGTTCACTGACAGAATTTGGAGCATGCGCACTGGGATGCATTGACAGTCGACGCATGCGCAGTACGTTCGCCGCGGGATCGCGCTTAGTTTAAATAATACACGCCCCGTACCCGCCCAATTTGAATTCCGCCGGCTCATTTGCGATACGCTGCCGCAACTTTAGGAGCAAGTGCTTCATGAATAACAGCACTTGCTCCTAAAATTTCGCCAGCGTAACGTAAATGAGAAACGTTACTCCAGATTAAAGATGCTCCCATCTACCTGAATCTGGCCCATGATGGTAAAACATGCAGACAGGAGAGAAAATGTATTCAGTCTGCAGCCTTCACCTTCCCAACAGCAAGAGGAGGAGCTTTATTGGTCTTACAACTTTTATAGGCAAAGTGACATAAGCGAGCATCATTCATATGGGTGCATCCGATGCTCATTCATATAGTCTTCTCTCGTTACATCTCCTGCTTGCCACGAGGCTTTTCACTCAGTCGCCATATTGCTTTGGTCGGTGGAAGGGGTAGAAGGAGTGGAGTAGGAAGAAGGGGGTAGTAATTAAAAGACATCTGTTTTTCATCTTCACTCCGGGCTGAGGTTTACTGTAAAGCCGCGTACACACGATCAGTCCATTTGATGAAAACGGTCCCCCTTAGTTTAAAGGGGGTTTCCAAATTCCACTTTTAGTTCCCCCTTTCCCTGTAGTGCCATGCAGGGGGGGAGTCTTTGACTCTTATTGCAAGGTAGCCCCCCCAATGTTGAATGGCATGTGACAAGGTCTAGAACAGGATAGGAGTTAATGCCTTTCCCAGTTCTCTGGTCTTTTGGTGGGTTCTTCTCTGAGCCCACAAATCTTGTGATATGTGAATATGGGACAGTGGTCAAGTACCACGTTCCGCCCCCGAAAAAATCTCCAAGAGGTTGCCTCTGGGGGTACCCAGTGGTCTGTTACGAGAGTTGCTGAGAGAGAAGGTTTCCCCCTGCAAAAAAGTGATATCAAGTACCCATAAGAGATGGAGAGATGATACCCGCGAGGAACAGAGGTAGACCATCGGAATGTAAAGTCATCTGAACCTGGGGTTCGCCCTGAAGACACCAGGACTGGAGCATGCCGCCAAAGGACTTGCTTCAACACGAAAGTGCCTCTGAAGGATTGTACTTGCTTGGACTTCACCTTTGCAGGTATGCCGGGGGCAGCACATAGCCTGTAGCTAGGAGTAGGGAAATACATTGCAATTCTATGTTGGACGTTGGAATGTTCATTTTGCACTTTTCCTAAATAAATTATTGAAACATTGCCCTGGCCTGGTCTGAAATTACTAAAAGATGTGTATAGCAAGTAACTGGCACACATAGTTCACCGAGTGGGTCTTATCACATTGGGGTATGAAGACATCGGTGTGGAGTAGTGTGAAGACACAAGTAACATCATTTTTACAGCAGCCTATCGATAGCGTGCAGTGGCGACTGGTGGTCAATATTTTGGGGGATAGGATAAGGCGGTGGCATCAAGACCTGACCCCCCACCCGCACCCTCCCTCCTGCGGCTCTCGATCCACTCACGGCGATCCACGCGCACCATTTCTTGTGGAGTCCCTTGAAGATCGCCCCTATCACTGGTGCTCTTCAACTTCTACCTCCGCCCACTCCTTAAAATCATCAGTGAGCAAGATTTGTGCTACCACTCCTATGCGGATGACACTCAACTCTACTTTCGGATCACCCAAAAAAAAAAACGACCGATATCGCGGATTAGAAAAATGCCTGGCATTGAATCGATGACTGAGAGCTCCCTCAAACTCAACGGATCCAAAACAGAACTACTTCTCCTCCACGCAAACCGAAAGACTAAAGCTAGGACCTCATGGACACCACCCACCATCCTGGGACAGATCATCACCCCAAGTACCAAGGTCAAAAGCCTCGGAATTATCTCTGACTCAGAGATGTCGATGGATATGCAAATAGGATCAGTAGTCAGCGGATCCCATTACCTTCTCCACCTACTGCGTAGACTCATCTCCTTCATCCCGGAAGAGGACAAAGCGGTAGTAGTCGGAACAATCATCAATTCCCGACTCGACTACGCAAATTCCCTCTACTTAGGACTACCAAAATACCAGATCTCACGCCTACAAGTCGTCCAGAACACGGCAGCCAGGTTGGTAACAGGAAAGAAACCCTGGGAATCCATCACCCCATCCTTGAGTGCCCTTCATTGGCTAACAGTAAAGGATCTGGTCACATTCAAGACCCTCTGTCTCACCCACAAGTGCACACAAGGAAAGGTGCCTCAATACTTATGCGAGAAAATAAAACACTACACCCCCAATCACATTCTCCGATTGTCTAACCAAAACCTCCTCCCACTATGCAACCAAGTCCCACAACAAATCGAAGGGAGAACGAAGATTTGCAGTCCAAGGAGCATGGCTATGGAACGCTCTACCAACAGACATCCGCATGGAAGAAAACCATCGAACCTTCAGGAAAAAACTTAAGACCCACCTCTTCTGAAGGTTTAGGAAGAAAACGTATGGAATAAGCGATGTGACAGACTCACTCGGGACATCCCTGAACCATATTATGTCTAAAATCATCCTCTGTCCACTAGGGGCATAGGATGACTGAAAAATTATATCTTGGACTTCCTGAGATGGGATTATTATATATTTATTATCCACAATATATCCCAGGATATCTGTTGGATATGTTTGTTGATTCTGAACTCAAAGGGTTAATTGTAGAGTGACTCTTTCATAGATGTTAATGTCCTCACCTCCAGCCATCTGTTCTCTGTGCTAATTGACCCTGCTATTGTATGAAGATGTCCTGTGTTTACACTTAAGATAATGTGTATTGTATAGCAGGTGAATGAGGAGACGTGAAGTCTACTCACCTTGTCTGGGTAAATGATTAGTTATTTAGATCATGTTAATTTATGTTCTGGTTACCTCCTCTTTACTGTATATAAGGCTGTATTCTTGGTTCTATTAAAGACTCCATACTTAGCACACAGACAAGTCTCATCTCGGTGTGTGTTGAGGGCAGCTGGAATATCTGATATCTATATCCAGACTGATAGGAAGCGGTATATGACGGAAGCACTCAATCAGAGTGTGGGACGTTCCGTTATAAGCTCCTTGAGGCGATTTAGTTTGTATGTGTAGCACTATACAAGTTATTCATTCACTCACTGAAGGCACTCCACTCCACCCACCATGCGATCCGTGGCCTTACGTTATATTGCAGTAGAGGTGTGGGGAGTAGGACGAGGTGGTGGTGCTCTGCTGAATCCGGGGCTCCTGAAAGTGTCTGTTGCTGCCACTGGGGCCATTGATTCTCTTCCCAGCCGACTAAGGTCTCAGGACCGCTTCCTGATTGGCCCGGGAGGAGAAGCAGGAAGACATTAGTGAATATTAATTCGCTAATGTCACACAAGTGGGTGGGCTCGGGGCGCAGTGCCCTGTGCCCGGATCCCAAAAACTGCAGCAACACCATTTTGTTCTCCAGGTCCTCAACTTTTGAAAACGATATCATTTTTGGGGGGGTTCCAAGTGTGTTATAAATGTCAAAATTGTCCTGGATGGAAAGTGGTTCATTTCTCCTCCAGCATTCACAGTTGGACTTTCCCTCTTCACACAATGATGAAAATTTTTATTGTAATAAATATTCTAGGTGAGTTTTCTCATCCTTCACCCCCCCTCCGCCTTGGAACTCCTCCCAGTCTCCCCACTGACTTTGCTTTCTCTTGTACTGAGATCCGGTTCATCTGCTTTATAGGAAATGATAATGATTGTGTCATTTTAAAAGATTATTAAAATCTTTCACAACTCTGCAACCATTTTAAAATGTATAAATGATATTATTTGCATAATTACAGGTTGGGATGTGTGATATAAAGTGCGGGGAATTGTGTGCGGCTCTGATATCGGGTGCTGGGAGCGGACGGAGCGCACCGTGGGATATAACGTTGGCGGTTTGATCGTCTTTCCACCCATCACACCTAACAATGAGGTGGCTGTGGACTCTTCTCCTTGTTGGGTTATCCGTGGCGTTCATCTCATCGCTGGCTCTTCCGGGGGAGGACAGCGGAGGTAGAAGATGTTGTGTTTTTAGAGGTTGCTCAGGCTGTGTGTGTCGCACCAGAAACATCACGGTAAGACACTGCAAGTCATGTGAATGTGTGTTAAGGAGCTTTTCTGGAAAGGTGTTTACTAGAAGAGAAGAGGTGGAAAGAGGAAAGGAGAGGAGGAGAGGGGGAAAGGGACAGAAGAGGTAGAAAGAGTGGAGGAGAGGAAAGAAAAAAACAGGAGGGGATAGAGAAGAGAGGAGGAGAGAAAAGAAGAGGAGAGGACAGGAGGGAAAATGAGAGAATGGAAGGGGAGAAAAGAGAGTAGAAGAAAGATTAGGAGAGGAGAGGAGAAAAAAGAAGAGGGGGGGAAGAGAAAGGAGAGGAGAAATGAGGAGAAGAAAATTAAGGACAAGACAGGAGAGGAAAAGAGAGAATAAGAGGGGAGTGGAGAAGAGAGCGGATGGGAATAGATTAGAGGAGAGGAGAGAAAAAAGGTGGGAAGAGAGGAGGAGAGAAGAGGAATGAAGAGGAGTGGAGGGGGAAGGAGAGGGAAAAGAAGAGGGGAGAGGTAGGAGAGGAGAAAAGAGGTCAGGAAAGGGGAGGGAGGAGAGGAGAGAAAAAGAGGAGGAGGAGGGGAAGAGAAGAGGTGGGAAGAGAGGAGGAGAAAAGAGGATGGGAGAGGTGAGCATAGGAATGAAGAGGAGGGGAGGAGAGGGAAAGTAGGAGGGGAGACGGAGGAGAGCAGAGAAGAGGAGAGAAAAAATGGGGGAGAGAAGAGGTGGGAAGAGAGGAGGAGAGAAGACAGTAGAAGAAAGATTAGGAGAGGAGAGGAAAAGAAAGGATAAGAGGGGAGTGGAGAAGAGAGAGGAGGGGAATAGCTTAGAGGAGAGGAAAGAAAAAAGGTGGGAAGAGAGGAGGAGAGAAGAGGGTGGAAGAGGTGAGCATAGGAATGAAGAGGATGGGAGAGGGGAGAAGAGGGAAAAGAGGAGGGGAGAGGTAGGAGAGCAGAGGAGAGGAGAGGAAAGGGGAGGGAGGAGAGAAAAAGAAGAGTGTACACGCGAGCAAACCAAAATGCCAGCAGACAGATCTGTTCAAATCGGTCGGTCCGACCGATTTGAACAGATAGATTTGATAGTGTGTACGGGGCCTAAGATATGGGGTCAATAAGACCCCACATCTCATCTCTAAGCTTGGAAGCCTGAAAAAAAAAATATATTGCAGAGTATTGCGCGGGGGGTATTGCAGAGTATTGTGCGGGGGGTATTGCAGAGTATTGCGCGGGGGGTATTGCAGAGTATTGCGCGGGGGGTATTGCAGAGTATTGCGCGGGGGGTATTGCAGAGTATTGCGCAGGGGGGTATTGCAGAGTATTGCGCAGGGGGGTATTGCAGAGTATTGCGCGGGGGGTATTGCAGAGTATTGCGCGGGGGGTATTGCAGAGTATTGCACGGTATTGCAGGGGGGTATTGCAGAGTATTGCGCAGGGGGGTATTGCAGAGTATTGCGCAGGGGGGTATTGCAGAGTATTGCGCGGGGGGTATTGCAGAGTATTGCGCGGGGGGTATTGCAGAGTATTGCACGGGGGGTATTGCACAGGGGGGTATTGCAGAGTATTGCGCAGGGGGGTATTGCAGAGTATTGCGCAGGGGGGTATTGCAGAGTATTGCGCGGGGGGTATTGCAGAGTATTGCGCGGGGGGTATTGCAGAGTATTGCACGGGGGGTATTGCACAGGGGGGTATTGCAGAGTATTGCGCAGGGGGGTATTGCAGAGTATTGCGCAGGGGGGTATTGCAGAGTATTGCGCGGGGGGTATTGCAGAGTATTGCGCACAGGGGGGTATTGCAGAGTATTGCACGGGGGGGAGGGGGGTATTGCAGAGTATTGCGCAGGGGGGGTATTGCAGAGTATTGCGCACGGGGGGGTATTGCAGAGTATTGCACGGGGGGTATTGCAGAGTATTGCGCAGGGGGGTATTGCAGAGTATTGCGCAGGGGGGTATTGCAGAGTATTGCGCGCAGGGGGGTATTGCAGAGTATTGCGCAGGGGGTAATGAAGAGTTTTGCGCAGGGGGGTATGCAGAGTATAGCCGGGGGGGTAATGCACAGTATTGCAGGGGGTTGCAGGGATGGCTGAGCAGGGATGGATCTGTGACTGCAATAGTCACAGATCCAGCCACAGCGTTGCCGACACCCGCTCTCCCCCTCTCACACTGTACCGATCAGTACAGAGAGAGGAGGGAGGAACCGGCGTCATCAAATGACGCCGTCATCAAATGACGCCGGTTTGTTTACATGTGATCGCTCCGTCATTGGACGAAGCGATCACGTGGTAAACGGCCGCTATCAGCAGCAATTTACTGCGATCCGTGATCCGCCGGGTCCAGGGTCACAGACATTCCCGTGTGCGCGCCCAAGGGGGGCGCGCGGGAGCGCGACTCTGGGATGACGTTATATTTATGAAATTTTTTTTTTAAAAATCTAAATTTTATAACAGAAACAAGAATTTTTTTATTTTTTATATAGAATTTTCAGTCTTTTTTTCTTTTATAGCGCAAAAAAATAAAAAACCCAACGTTGATTAAATACCACCAAAAGAAAGGTCAATTTGTGTGAAAAAAAGGACACAAATTTCATATGGGTACAATGTTGTATGACTGAGTAATTGTCATTCAAACTGTGAGAGCACCGAAAGCTGAAAATTGGTCTGGTCAGGAAGGGGGTTTACGTGCCCGGTGGCCACTTAAAGACCCCTTCACGGCAGAATGGGCACAGCTGAGCACAAGAATGTACCTGTACATGTCTCTTTAAGACCCAGCCGTGGGGTCCGAAGCTCCGTGACCATGCCCGCGGGACCCGCGGGCCCAATCGCCGCCGGTGTCCCGCGATCGGTCACCATACTGAAGAACGGGGAGAGGTCCCCCGTTATTCATTGTGGCAAATTTGTCAGTGATCGTCTGTTTGTCAGTGATCGTCTGTTCCCTGATATAGGGAAAGACGATCAGTGACATCACATGTCCAGCCCCGCCCCCTACAGTTAGAAACACACATGAGGTCACACTTAACCCCCTACAGCGCCCCCCTAGTGGTTAACTCCTTCACTGCCATTTTCACAGTAATCAGTGCATTTCACTGTGAAAATGGCAATGGTCCCAAAAATGTGTAAAAATTGTCCGATGTGTCCGCCGTAATGTGTTGGGAAAAAAAATGCTGATCGCCGCCATTAGTAGTAAAAAAAAAATATTAATTAATTAATATGCAATAAAACTATCCCCTATTTTGTAAATGCTATAAATTTTGCGCAAACCGACCGATAAACGCTTATTGCAATTTTTTTTATACCAATAATATGTAGAAGAATACGTATCGGCCTAAACTAAGGGAATTTTTTTTTATATTTTTGGGGATATTTATTATAGCAAAAAGAAAAAAATATTGAATTTTTTTCAAAATTGTCGCTCTATTTTTGATTATAGCGCAAAAAATTAAAAACCGCAGAGGTGATCAAATACCACCAAAAGAAAGCTCTATTTCTTGAAAAAAAAATTATATAAATTTTATCTGTGTACAGCTTTGCACGACCGCGCAATTGTCAGTTAAATTAACGCAGTGCCGAATCGCAAAAAAAAAAAAAATGGCCCATCAGGAAAGGGGCCTTTTGGAGCTGAAGTGGTTAAATGTTTAATTTTTGTATTTATTTTTTAATTTTTCATTCTTTTTTAACATTCATTTAAAATAGTAACATTAATCTTTACAATCTTTCTCCACCCAGGGATGGAGAGATAACGATAATGGTATTGGACGCCCAGGAGCTGACCACGGAAGTGCTTCAATATCTCACATGGAATGCGCTATGTGCAAATATAGAAATTGCTGAAGAAATCGGACCAACGCCATCAACACACAAACAGCGGAAGTGAAGCAACAATATTCACGCCCAAAGTAATGCGCAAATCTTCTTTTTCCCGGTGATCGCCGGTCCCCCCGGAGTTTGTCTTGTCTCTGGACTTTTTATTATCTGATATTCCTGATGTTACACATTAAAGTATAATTTGCTGAACCCCCAATGTGAGGACTCTGGTGTTTACGTGTGTGTACAACCATCAACCGCCGCCGCTGACCGCCGCCGCTGACCGCCGCCACTGACCGCCGCCACTGACCGCCGCCACTGACCGCCGCCACTGACCGCCGCCCCTGACATCTCCACTGACCATCTCCACTGACTGCCGTCACTGACCACCACCACTTATCGCCGCCACTGACCACCGCCAATAATTGCCACCACTGACCACCACCCCTGACCTCCGCCACTGACCGCCTCCAATGACCCCTACCACTGACCGCCGCCACTGACCGCCGCTACTGACCACCGCCACTGACCGCCGCCACTGACCACCGCCACTGACCACCGCCACTGACCGTCGCCACAGACCACCACCACCACTTATCGCCGCCACTGACCACCGCCAATAATTGCCACCACTGACCACCGCCCCTGACCGCCGCCACTGACCACCACCACTGACCACCGTCACTGACCACCGCCACTGACCACTGTCACTGACCACCGCCACTGACCACCGCCACTGACCGCCGCTACTGACCGCCGCCACTGACCGCCGCCACTTACCTCTGCCACTGACCGCCGCCACTGACCACTGCCACTGACCACCACCACTGACCACCACCACTGACCCCTACCACTGACCGCCGCCACTGACCACCACCACTGACCACCACCACTGACCCCTACCACTGACCGCCGCCACTGACCACCTCCACTGACCGCCGCCACTGACCACCACCACTGACCGCCGCCAATCATTTCCGCCACCACTGACTGCTGCCACTGACCACCACCACTGACCTCCGCCACTGACCGCCGCCACTGACCACTGGCACTGACCGCTGCCACTGACCACCGCCACTGACCGCCACCAATAATTTCCGCCACCACTAACCCCAGCACTACCTATGGTCCCGGAGATACAGGGCTCTTTGCGCATACAGAGCAGACAGTATAAATACACACTCTGTTTGCAGCAGACTGAGAGGAGGAGCTCACAATGCCTCTCCTCACTTCTTTTCAGCTTGGAGTCTTGGACCAAAGGGAAAGCACCATTAGCCCAAATCTGTCCAATACAAATGCTGCATTGGAGGCAGGGCCGCCATCAGGGGGGTACAGGCAGTGCACCTGTAAGGTTCCCGGAGGTCCCCAGGGCCCCAGATGGCAACCACCCTTTTTTTATTTATTTTTTATAAAAAAAAAAATATATATATATTTTTATGAAAGGGCCCAGAGGTACTTTAAAAAAAAAATATATATATATATATGTAGTGCCCCCCCCCCCCCTATTTGGCGGGGCGTTACGCTAAATTTAGTTGGGAATGGGAGAGTTAAGTTGCTCCCACTCACAATTTGGTTAAGATTGGGCGGCTGTCAGTTCAGAACTGCTTTCTAGGCCAGTCTGCATGCTAGGGGAGGTGTTTTTACCCCTGGGTGACAGTTGGCGCTGGAAGGGGTTCTGACAGACCCACTTTCTCCCAGCAGCCAATCAGAGGAGGATTTTCCCTCTGGACATGCTGTCGGGAGAGTACAGTATATCTGTGGCAGACGCCTGAGAGAGAGAGAGACGTTCTACACGGGGCCCACGTTCCACCTTCAGGGTGCGCGCATCCATGGGCCCCGCCATCGAGACCTGCCTGGCCGAAGCTGCGCACCAAGTGGAGCATCACCCTGACATCGAAAGGGGCCCCAGCGGCTTGCTGGGTCCCAGATCCTAAGCTGGGAGCTGTACGATGGGGGATTGACTTGGGAGACCCAAAGGCAGAGGTTGTCCGTGAGGCCTAGGCTAGGGTGACCAGACATCCCCAGTTTCAGGGGACAGTCCCCTGATTGAGGACGCTGTCCCCGGACCAAGTCTGTCCCTGGTTTTGTCCCCAGATTGGATTTAATAGGGGGCAGGGGCAATTTCAAAGACAGTCAGTGCAGAATTAAAAGGAAAAAAAAATAATTACACCCCCCCCCCCCCCCGCTCCGCCGTGCCTACTAGAATAGGGGGGTTGTATTTTTCTCCAATATCTGTGCCCCTTTCTGATGATCATGTGCTGGTCGGAGCGGAGGGAATATTTCTTCAGTTTCGGGCGCATGTTCCTCTGCCTTGGCTCAAATCCTGGCCAGCCGCCTGCCTCTCCTTGCCTTCCCTGGCGGAGGGATCTTCCTCCGCTCCCCATCCAGTAGTAGCCGGGGCCCGGAGAGAAAGACTTGAGAGGCTGTGAGACGGGCAGCGACGGGCAGAGAGTCGCTGATTGCCGCCGTTACTAGTAAAGAAAAAATATGTCCCCGGATTTCATTTTAAAAATCTGGTCACCTTAGCCTAGGCGAACCACCGGGGATCCGGTCAGCACTACATGACAGGTACACTTCAACTGTCCTCCGATGACCCTAGAGAAGTGACTTACTGGGAGGATCCATTAGTTCTACCTCTTTGAAAAGTATGGAAACTCCACAGGCCTGTGGCAGAGGCCCTGATTCCTCCCAGTGACTATTGTGGGTGACCTTCCAGCTGCCAGACCCAAGTTAAACGCCTGTCAGACTCTGACGGGAGTGGCGACGTTTAAGTGTGACTGTACTGAGAGCAAGCTGCTCTCTATAATACCGAAGGCCTGATACTGCAGTTTCCTTCCGCTCATCAACCTTTCTCTATTGTGTGCCATGTTGATGTCGGCCATGTTGAGCCTTGGAATAAAACTTTGAAAAATACTCTGATGTCTGGACACTCGCTTTATTCACTTTCCACAAGTATTCACAAATAGACAAGTGTAATTGGTAACTTAATACGCCGACCCCGAAATCAACCAGTGGCTCCTTCGGGGGTGAGCGCTATCATACGCTACGCCGGCGCAGAGTTGGGAGCAATAGCTTGCTGAATTCAGTGCATGCCGCTCCGCACTGCGCCGGCATAAATATGCGCCCATCTCTGTGAATATGGGCCAGAGTTTACAGAGCTCTCCAAGGTAAGCTGAGTTGCAGAACCCCCCCCCCCCCCCCCAACCTAAAGTGACTCCCGTCACAGGCACATATAATTATATTTTGGAAAAAACGGATTGAAAATATTCTTTCACTTGATTTTATAGAAAAATTTGAACACGGATTGACATGAAAGAGATAGAGATATATAGAGATACGCCGTCGTATCTCTGAGTTCCATCGGGCGGATCTATGCGGCTGATTCATCGAATCAGGTTCCGCATAGATCTCCCTTAGATCCGACTGGTGTAAGTGTCTTACACCGTCGGATCTTAGGCTGCAATCTCCCGCTGGCCGCTAGGTGGCGCTTCCGTTTGTATACGCGACGAATATGCAAATGAGGAGAACCCCTGATTCAGAAACGAACGCCCGCCCGTCGCTTTTTTTTTTTTTTACGTCGTTTGCGTTCGGCTTTTTCCGGCGGATCGTTACCCCTGCTATATGCGGGGTAAGTGCGGCGGATCCTATGTTAAGTATGGCCATCGTTCCCGCGTCAAGTTTTGAATTTTTTTACGTCATTTACGTAAGTCGTTCGCGAATACGGCCATACGTAAATTGAGTTAACGTCGAAACCAATGACGTCCTTGCGACGTCATTTAGGGCAATGCACGCTGGGAAATTTAGTACGATCGGCGCGGGGACGCGCCTGATTTAAATAATGCACTCCCCCTAGCCGTGGAATTTGAATTCCGCCGGGGGATTTACGATCCGCCGGCACAACTTTCGAGGCAAGTGCTTTCTGAATACAGCACTTGCCTCAAAAACTAGCGCTGGTGGATTGTAAAAAAGATAGGGGTAACTTTTCGCCGGACATACGCTTACGCAAACGACGTAAAAAGAATGCGCCGGGCGTACGTACGTTCGTGGATCGGCGTATCTAGCTCATTTGCATATTTTGCGCTGAACATCTACGGAAGCGCCCCTAGCGGCCAGCATAAATATGCAACTAAGATACGACAGCGTAATAGACTTACGCCAGTCGTATCTTAGCGTAATTCCGGCGTATCTTGTTTTGTGGATACAAAACAAAGATACGCTGGCGCAAATTTGAAATTATGGCAGCGTATCTGGAGATACGCCGGCGTAACTTTTTGTGGATCCGGCCCTTTATATGTATATTTTGAGGAACAATTTTCTGATGAATTTGGTTTCATATTATGTTATTATATTTCTTTAACCACTTAACCACTTTCTCACCGCGCCATAAGCATTTTACTGCTACGGCGCGGTGGAGTTATCTTGGGACGACGTCCCTGGGACGTCGTCCTTCACTTTCGCGATTGCGCGTCCCCTGGGACGCGCTCGCGAAAGTGTCCGTGCTCGCTGGGTCTAGAAGACCCGGCGCATCATGGATCACGGTAAATTGCCGCTGATCGCGGCCGTTTACCACGTGATCGCGCCGTCATTTGACGGCGCGATCACTTGTAAACAAACCGGCGTCATTTGATGACGCCGGTTCCTCCCTCTCCTGCGTCTCCTCTCTGTACCATCGGTACAGTGTGAGGAGAGGGGGGGGCGGGGTGTCAGCAGCTGAGCTGTGGCTGGATCTGTGACAAATGCAGTCACAGATCCAGCCATCCCTCAATCCATCCCAGCTCTGCAATCCCCAGTACACAGCAATCCCCCCAGTACCCAGCAATCCCCCCAGTACCCAACAATCCCCCAGTACCCAACAATACCCCAGTACCCAAAAATACCCAACAATACCCTAATACTCAGCAATACCCCAGTACTCAGCAATACCCCAGTACTCAACAATACCCCAGTACTCGGCAATACCCCAATACCCTGCATGATACTTTGCAATACCCCAATACTCTGCAATACCGCCTATGGGGATTTTTAAGTAGCGAAGTTTGGCGCCATTCCATGAGTGTGCGCAATTTTGAAGGGTGACATGTTGGGTATCTATTTACTCGGTGTAACTTCATCTTTCACATTATGAAAAAAAATTGGGCTAACTTTACTGTTTTGTTTTGTTTTAAGCACAAAACAGTTTTAAAAAAAACACGCGTTCAATAAATTTCTGCGAAAATACCGTGCGAGATAAAAAGTTGTAACGGCCGCCATTGTATTCTCTAGGGTCTTTGCTAAAAAAGCATATATAATGTTTTGGGGTTCTATGTAATTTTCTAGCAAATAAATGATGATTTTTACATGTAGGAGAGAAATGTCAGAATTGGTCTGGGTGTTCCAGAACGCCTGATGGTGCTCCCTGCATGTTGGGCCTCTGTATGTGGCCACGCTGTGTAAAAGTCTCACACATGTGATGGCGCTCCCTGCATGTTGGGCCTCTGTATGTGGCCACGCTGTGTAAAAGTCCCACACATGGGGTATCGCCATACTCGGGAGGAATAGCAGAATGTGTTTTGGGGTGTAATTTGTGGTATGCATATGCTGTGTGTGAGAAATAACCTGCTAATATGACAGAAACAAGATTTGTTTTTTTACAGAATTTTCAGTCGTTTTTCTTTTATAGCGCAAAAAATAAAAAACCCAGAGGTGATCAAATACCACCAAAAGAAAGCTCTATTTGTGTGAAAAAAAGGACACAAATTTCATATGGGTACAATGATGTATGACTGAGTAATTGTCATTCAAACTGTGAGAGCACCGAAAGCTGAAAATTGGTCTGGTTAGGAAGGGGGTTTAAGTGCCCAGTGGTCAAGTGGTTAAGGACCGCCTCCTGCACATATACGTCGGCAGAATGGCATGGCTGGGCACAGGCACGTACAGGTACGTCCTCTTTAAGTGCCCAGCCGTGGGTCACGGGCGCGCGCCCGCGACCCGGTTCCGAAACTCCGTAACCGGGACTCACGGACCCAATCGCCGCTGGAGTCCTGCGATCGGCCCCCAGGGCTGATGAACGGGGAGAGCCGCTTGTAAACACACCTTCCCCGTTCTTCACTGTGGCGGCGTCATCGATCACGTGATCCCTTTTATAGGGAAATACAATGACGTCACACCTACAGCCACACCCCCCTACAGTTAGAAACACAGATGAGGTCACACATAACCCCTTCAGCGCCCCCTTGTGGTTAACTCCCAAACTGCAATTGTCATTTTCACAGTAATCAGTGCATCTTAAATGCATTTTTTGCTGTGAAAATGACCATGGTCCCAAAAATTAGTAAAATTGTCCGAAGTGATCGCTGATCGCCGTCATTAGTAGTAAAAAAAAATAATAAAAATGCAATAAAACTATCCCCTATTTTGTAAACTCTATAAACTCTATAAATTTTGCGCAAACCAACCGATAAACGCTTTTTTTTTTTTACCAAAAATAGGTAGAAGAATACGTATCGGCCTAAACTGAGGAAAATTTATTATAGCAAAAAGTAAAAGCTTTTTTTTTAATTGTCGCTCTATTTCTGTTTATAGCGCAAAAAATAAAAAACGCAGAGGTGATCAAATACCACCAAAAGAAATCTCTGTTTGTGGGGAAAATAGGACGCCAATTTTGTTTGGGAGCCGCATCGCACGACCGCGCAATTGTCTGTTAAAGCGACGCAGTGCCGAATCGCAAAGCTGCCTAAAGGTCCGGGTCTTAAGTTAAGGTGACCAGATTTTTAAAATGAAATCCGGGGACATATTTTTTCTTTACTAGTAATGGCAACAATCAGCATCTCTCTGCCTGTCGCCGCCACTGCCCGCCTCACAGCCTCTCAAATCTTACTCTCCGGTCCCCGGCTAATACTGGGTGGGGAGCGGAGGAAGATCACTCCACCAGGGAAGGCAAGGAGATAGGCAGGTGGCTGGCCAAGATTTGAGCCAAGGCAGAAGAACATGCGAGTGAAGCTAAATGGGCATGCGCCCGAAACTGAAGAAATATTCCCTCCGCTCCGACCAGCACATGATCATCAGAAAGGGGCACAGATAATGGGAAAAATACAACCCCCCTATGCTAGTAGGCATGGCGGAGCGAGGGGGGGGGGGGTGTAATTCCATTTTTTTAATTTTAATTCTGCACTGACTGTCTTTGAAATTGCCCATGTGCCCTATTAAATCCAATCTGGGGACAAAACCAGCGACAGACTTGGTCCGGGGACAGTGTCCTCAATCAGGGGACTGTCCCCTGAAACTGGGGATGTCTGGTCACCCTATCTTAAGTGGTTAATCGCGCGGTGGTAATTTTTTTTTGTTTGTTCACAATACTTCACTTTATGGATTTACATGAGACAGCGCATATCTTTTATATTTTGAGAACCGTAATCTTCACCTCCTCATATTCAAGGAGTCCCCCCTCCTCCCCACACCATAATCCCCGCTCCACCAAATGATTTGGACCAATAAAGAGCCCCCCCCCCCCCCCGTCCACGCCAGAGTAAAAAAAAAATGGAACTGGGTCCCACCCAAAATCCATACCAGACCGTCATGCAGGAAAGAGGGGGGGGCGAGCAAGTGCACCCCACCCTGAACCATACTAGGCCACATGCCCTCAACTTGGGGGCGTGGGTGCTTTGAGGCCAGAGAACTTCTGCCCCCCACCCCAAAACACCCTGTTCCCATGTTGATGGAGACAAGGGCCTCTTCCCAACAACCCTGGGCTGTGGATGTGGAGGTCTGGGTGGGGGGCTTATTGTAATCTGGAAGCCCCCTTTAACCACTTGTCATCTGCCCACCGTCAAATGACGGCGGGCAGACGACTCCATTGTTCTGACATCACGTCATATGACGTGATGTCTTTAAATAGGGAATGCGCGCGATCGCGTGCGCGCATCCCTGTACTGACGGTGGCGGCGTGTCACCGAGACACCGCTCGTCACCGTCAGGGGTGAACAGCGGCGCGGATGCGCTGCTCACCACGTGATCGGCCGTGTTGAATACACGGCTGATCAGGATTTAAATCCACGGCGTTTGCGCGCGATCGTGAGCGCGCCGCGCGTGCCTGTCGGCGGCAGCGTGTTCCCGGGAACACTGCTTGTCGCCGACAATGGTACACAGCCATTGGTCATGGCTGTGTACCACGTGATCAGCTGTGATCCATTCACAGCCTGATCACTAAGTGTAAACACAGAGCTGTAACTAACTGTTACCAGCTCTTCTCTCCTCACACATTGTTTCCAGTGTGAGGAGAGAAGAGCTACTATCAGTGAGTTACAGTTCTGTGTTTCTGTAGTGTCTGCACAAACACCACACCACCCTTTGCCCCCCCCCAATTGTTAACAGTCACCCAACAGTCACCCCTAAAGTGCACCTGTCACACAAAGAGACTGCCATCAGCGGTGCAACCGCCATCCATCAGTGACCGTGCCCTGTCACCGTCACCCATCAGTGACCGTGCCCTGTCACCGTCACCCATCAGTGACCTGCCCTGTGACCCGTCACCCATCAGTGACCTGCCCTGTGACCCGTCACCCATCAGTGACCTGCCCTGTGACCCGTCACCCATCAGTGACCTGCCCCGTGACCCGTCACTCATCAGTGACCTGCCCTGTGACCCGTCACCCATCAGTGACCTGCACTTTCACCCGTCACCCATCAGTGACCTGCACTTTCACCCGTCACCCATCAGTGACCTGTCCTGTCACCCGTCACCCATCAGTGACCTGCCCTGTCACCCATCTGTGACCATCAGCAGTGCATCTGTCACCCATCACCCGTCACCCATCAGTGACCGTGCTCTATCTCCCATCACCCGTCACCCATCAGCGGTGCACCCGTCAAACATCAGTGACCATCACCCGTCACCGTCCGTGGCCTGTCACCCATCTGTGACCATCACCATCACCGTCTGTGGCCTGTCACCCATCAGTGACCATCGCCTGTCACCCATCCGTGACCATCACCCGTCACCGTCCGTGGCCTGTCACCCATCTGTGACCATCACCATCACCGTCTGTGGCCTGTCACCCATCAGTGACCATCGCCTGTCACCCATCCGTGACCATCACCCGTCACCGTCCGTGGCCTGTCACCCATCTGTGACCATCACCATCACCGTCTGTGGCCTGTCACCCATCAGTGACCATTGCCTGTCACCCATCCGTGACCATCACCCGTCACCGTCCGTGGCCTGTCACCCATCAGGGACCATCGTCCATCACCCATCAGTGAACGTCACCTGCCACCCATCAGTGCACATCACCTGCCACCCACCTGTCACCGTATACAGCTACCCGCCACAGCCAAAATGTCCAAAAGATTGTATAGTACCCAAGAGGCGTTGCAGATCCTCTCAATGACCGATGAGAGCACCGGGGAGCTCTCATCAGATTCCATTTCTGATTCCGAATCGGAATTTGAACCGATTGAATACAGTAACGATTCGGATGAAGAATGGGTCCCTCCTAAAAGGGCACGGCACTCTGAAAACCAGGCAGCCGCCAGCAACCAGGAAGATATTCCTAGGCCCAGTACCAGCGCCACCAGCAATAGGCCCAGTACCAGCGCTGACGCCAGCAAAAGGCCCCGGGAACAAAGACCCAGTACCAGCGCCACCAGCAATAGGCCCAGTACCAGCGCTGACGCCAGCAAAAGGCCCCGGGAACAAAGACCCAGTACCAGCGCCACCAGCAATAGGCCCGGTACCAGCGCTGATGCCAGCAAAAGGCCCCGGGAACAAAGCCCCAGTACCAGCGATGCCGCCAGCGAAACCCCTCATGAACAAATGCCCAGGCCCAGTGCTGCCAGATCACTCCTAAGTGCCAGCACAAGAAATTCAACCCCCCCAACTACTGGAGTGTCACGTCCCCCAGGAGCCAGGGCCACTACATTCATGCCAGATGGTCTTGCCAACCCAAACTGGCTGCCTTCCGACTCTGGATCACCCATTATTCCCCCTTTCACAGCACAGCCAGGTGTGCAGGCCAACACCCAAAATTTTTCAGAAGTTGATTACCTTCATCTCTTTTTGCCCGACACTTTTTTGCAGTTAATTATTGACCAGACAAATTTGTATGCCCAGCAGTATATTGCCAACAACCCCCAATCATCTTATGCCCGTCCATTTGAGTGGAGAGATGTAAATTTGGAGGAGTTCAAATTGTTTATTGGCCTCACCATAAACATGGGGCTTAACAAAAAAAATCAAGGACATTCTTATTGGTCCACCAAACCCATCTACCATCAGCCCATATATTCTGCCAAAATGTCCAGGTCCCGATACGAGATGATTATGAGATTCTTTCATTTCAATGACAATACCCAGTGCCCTCCCCGTAATCATCCAGATTACGATAAATTGTACAAGATTCGCCCTCTGATCAATTTCCTTTCCCATCAATTTGCAGAAATCTATGTCCCCGAGAAACATATATGTGTGGATGAGTCCCTGGTACCCTTTTGTGGCCGTCTAGGAATAAAGCAATACATTCCTAGTAAAAAGGCTAAATATGGTGTAAAATTTTACAAACTTTGTGAGAGAGCCACGGGATATCTGTATGCGTTTCGCATTTATGAAGGAAGAGATTCCCAGCTCCAGCCCCCTGAGTGCCCGGCCTACATAGGCACAGCTGGAAAAATTGTATGGGACCTGGCTTACCCACTCCTGAGAAAAGGATATCATCTTTACCTTGATAATTTTTACACCAGCCTGCCCCTTTTCCGACACTTATATGTTGAAAAAACCCTGGCCTGCGGAACCTCCAGAAAAAATAGGAAGGGCTTCCCACAATCTATTGTCAACAAAAAGCTGCAAAGGGGGCAAAGAGCAGCAGTGAGGTGCAACGAACTGCTGGCCTTGAGGTGGAAGGATAACAGAGACGTGCACATGATGTCCACCATTCATAATGACACTGCAGTTGTTGTTCAACGAAGACGAGGTCCCATTGAAAAGCCGACATGTGTCCAAGATTATAATCTGTACATGGGGGGGGGGGGTGGATTTCAATGATCAAATGATTCAGCCCTATTTATCAATAAGGAGGTCCCGATTCTGGTACAAGAAGGTAGCAATTTATCTCATCCATTTGGCCATTTACAATTCTTATGTAGTCTACTCCAAATCCACTGAAAACCCTGCCCGCTTGCTACAATTCACAGAAGATATAGTCATGTCCCTCATCTATCCACAAGGACCCCCCACAGAGACCCTTTGCTCTGATGCCGTTAGCCGACTTCATGGACGCCACTACCCGCACAACATCCCACCATCCGAAGGAGGCCGAAGACGGCAAAAAAGATGTCGTGTGTGCAGCAAAAGAGGACTTCGAAAAGATTCCAGCTACCATTGTCCCCGGTGTCCCTCCCAACCTGGCCTTTGCATTGGAGAATGCTTTGAAACTTATCACGAATCCCCAAAATATTAGCCCATATTTTTAACCATTTCGCCCATCTGACCATTTTTATGCTACTGCCTTCCACGTGAACTGACCCTGGCCTGCTTTTTCACTATGCCTCTGCCTACTGTTTGGACTGCTTCCATGTAAATCGACCCTGGCCTGTTTTATGGACTATGCTTTTGCCTACTGCTTGGACTGCTTCCACGTAAACTGACCCTGGCCTGTTTTTTGACTATGCCTCTGCCTACCGTTTGGACTGCTTCCACGTAAATTGACCCTGGCCTGTTTTATGGACTATGCTTTTGCCTACCACTTGGACTGATCTGTTGCCCTACTATTGTAGTACACAGGGGTCTCACATATGTGAGGGGCTCCAGAATAGTTTTCCCGGATGGAGAAAACATTTTTTTTGTTTTCTCCGGGTTTTGTAATTTCCGGATTAGGGTCTGGAGTCCGGAGGCTTCATAGAGATTTGGGTGGGTCGAAGCCTCTACCCCTGTGCCCCTGTGCACAGGTCTTACCCGATTGCAGCTCTCAGCTTGCTGCTGACTTACTGCCATCATGCCTGCCATCATCTTTGCCTGCGGCATGAACGAGCCACACCACTGCTACCTGGACTATGCAAATATGCTGCCTGGAGAATTACTATAGCTGTCGCTAAGCACATCCCTGACTGCTGCCTGGACCAGTGCTCTCTTCTGTGGACACTACTAAAAGCACAGGTAATACTTTTTTTTTACCCTTTCCGCAATAGAATTTATTTTGGATTGTAATTCTTGGTATGTACATGCTATGTGTTAGAAATATGAAGAGCCTTCAAAAACGATAGGTTGCCAGGAAATTATATATGTAATGTATGCTCCTAGAACGCCTGATGATGCTACTTGGATGTTGGGCATCTGTATGTGGCCAGGCTGTGTAAAAGTCCCACACATTTGGTATCCCCATACTCGGAACAAGTAGCAGAATGTATTTTGGGTTGTAATTTTTGCTATGTACACGCTATGTGTTGGAAATATCTTATAAATGGACAACTTTGTGTAAATAAAATGCGTTTTCATTTTTTTTCCACATTTTTCAAAAACTTCTGGAAAAAAAATAACCGCTCAAAAGACTCATTATGCCTCATAGATTATACGTTGGGGTGTCTGCTTTCCAAAATGGGGTCATTTTGTGGGCAATTCCATTGTCTTGGTGCTCCAGGGCCTTCAAAAGTGTAATAGGTGGTTGAGAAATGAGATGTGCAATTTATGCTCGTAGATCGCCTGATAGTGCTACTTCAATGTTGGGCCTATTTATGTGGCCAGGCTGTGTAAAAGTCCCACACATTTGGTATCCCCATACTCAGGAGGAGTAGCAGAATGTTTTTTGGGGTGTCATTTTTGCTATGCATTCGCTATGTGTTCGAAATATCTTATAAATGGACAACTTTGTGCAAATAAAATGCGTTTTAATATTTTTTCCACATTTTCCCAAAACTTCTGGAAAAAAAATAACCGCTCAAAAGACTCATTATGCCTCATAGATTATACGTTGGGGTGTCTGCTTTCCAAAATGGGGTCATTTTGTGGGCAATTCCATTGTCTTGGTGCTCCAGGGCCTTCAAAAGTGTAATAGGTGGTTGAGAAATGAGATGTGCAATTTATGCTCGTAGATCGCCTGATAGTGCTACTTCAATGTTGGGCCTATTTATGTGGCCAGGCTGTGTAAAAGTCCCACACATTTGGTATCCCCATACTCAGGAGGAGTAGCAGAATGTTTTTTGGGGTGTCATTTTTGCTATGCATTCGCTATGTGTTCGAAATATCTTATAAATGGACAACTTTGTGCAAATAAAATGCGTTTTAATTTTTTTTCCACATTTTCCCAAAACTTCTGGAAAAAAAATAACCGCTCAAAAGACTCATTATGCCTCATAGATTATACGTTGGGGTGTCTGCTTTCCAAAATGGGGTCATTTGGGGGGTATTTTTAATTTTCTGACTTGTTAGTATCTCAAGAAATTAGATAGACCGTCAGTACTTTAAGTGTGATCAGATTGATCAATTTTCAGGGATTGGCACCATAGTTTGTAGACTCAATGGGGCAGATTCACGTACATCGGCGCATTATCGATCCGGCGTAGCGCACCGCGATTACGTTAGACGTGCGCAATCTAGCCGCGTAATCCCGGGATTCACGTAGCTTTTGCGCAAGAAATTGCGCAAGCGTAAGGTTTTTTCCTGAGGCGTAAGGAGGAGTAATACAAATTGGGTGGGACGTGGGCGTGTTACATTGAAATGAGCCGTGACCCCATGCAAATGAAGGGCCGGCCGACTCGCGCATGCGCGCGTGAAGGAAACCATGTCAGCTCCGTTGTGCGCATGCTCACAACTCGGGAGCGGCGCAATCAGTGAAATTGGAAATGGACTAGGGCAACTTTATGAACTACGCAGACAGCATAAATAGACACACACAAATGCACTTCCTTTGCAAAAATACATCCCTTTGTATCCCTCCCTATACAGCAAGGTGCTTTTGTTTGTTTGTGTCTTTGAGATATTTGGGGACTGTTTTGCAGAGTGATTTTTGTCTTTTATGTGTTTTCTTTGTTGTTATTTTCTTTAAATTATATTTTTGCTGGGCATTTTTTATTTAAATTATATTTTTGCTGGGCATTTTTTATTTAAATTATATTTTTGCTGGGCATTATTTTTTTTTCCTCGTCATTTCCTCGTCATTTATTTAATTTTTTTGGTTCTGTTTGTGTATGATTGTGAGGGGCTTGTATCAGATAAGAATATTGTATTAGATTAATTTAAATTGTAAATTTTATGTAAGCAAATAAAAAAAAAAAAAAAACATCTCCCGTGCCCTCCTTAGTGCCATCCTCCGTGCCCTCATCCTTCTTTGTTCATCTAAAGTCAGTAGTATAGCTATGCGCGACGATGCCCCTGGCATGTTGGCATACAGATTGTTGGGTAACACGTGTGACTGCTGAACTCCTCACTAACAGTGTTGCTTTATCTGACAATTAGACTTTTTTTCAAAATTTAGACCAGCTTTTAGGTCCTCTAACTTTAGACAGAACATTTTGCAGTTGCGCACATCGCGTAGCCTGCGCAGCAACTGCGTTTTTTTGTGAATCCCCGTAACTCCCTCATTAGCATATTTGACTAGCAAATCAATGGTGTGTCTAGCGCAGTTTTGCGCGAAGGGAAGCGAATGTCTAATTCAATTACGCCGGACCAAAAAACGTAGATTTCTGGCGTATATTGTTTTGTGAATCGCGTCCAACTATACGCACGCGCACATTTAGACTTACGCACGCGCAACAGCAGTTGCGCAGGCGTAATCGCTCTGTGAATCTGGCCCTATAACTTTCACAAAGACCAAATAATACACACCAATTTGGATTATTTTTACCAAAGACACGTAGCAGTATAAATTTTGGCCAAAATTTATGAAGAAAAATGACTAATTTGCAAAATTTTATTACAGAAACAAAG
>CM056053.1:481875788-482022014 GCA_029574335.1 Rana kukunoris
AGCAGATGTCCCCATTAGAGTCCCCCCCAACAGCAGGTGTCCCCCCACAGCAGGTGTCCCCATCAGAGTCCCCCCCACAGCAGGTGTCCCCATCAGAGTCCCCCCCCACAGCAGGTGTGTCCCCACAGCAGGTGTCCCCATCAGAGTCCCCCTCACAGCAGGTGTCCCCATTAGAGTCCCCCCCCAACAGCAGGTGTCCCCGTCAGAGTCCCCCCCGCAGCAGGTGTCCCCATCAGAGTCCCCCCCCAACAGCAGGTGTCCCCGTCAGAGTCCCCACCGCAGCAGGTGTCCCCATCAGAGTCCCCCCCACAGCAGGTGTCCCCGTCAGAGCCCCCCCACAGCAGGTGTCCCCATCAGAGTCCCCCCCACAGCAGGTGTCCCCGTCAGAGCCCCCCCACAGCAGGTGTCCCCATCAGAGTCCCCCCCACAGCAGGTGTGTCCCCACAGCAGGTGTCCCATCAGAGTCCCCCCCACAGCAGGTGTGTCCCCACAGCAGGTGTCCCATCAGAGTCCCCCCCACAGCAGATGTCCCCCCCAAGCAGGTGTCCCCATCAGAGTCCCCCCCACAGCAGGTGTGTCCCCCACAGCAGGTGTCCCATCAGAGTCCCCCCCACAGCAGGTGTCCCCATCAGTGTCCCCCCCACAGCAGGTGTCCCAATCAGAGTCCCCCCACAGCAAGTGTCCCCATCAAAGTCTCCCCCACAGCAGGTGTCCCTATCAGAGTCCCCCCCACAGCAGGTGTCCCCCCACAGCAGGTGTCCCCATCAGAGTCCCCCCCACAGCAGGTGTCCCCATCAGAGTCCCCCCCACAGCAGGTGTCCCCCCACAGCAGGTGTCCCCATCAGAGTCCCCCCCACAGCAGGTGCCCCCATCAGAGTTCCCCCCCCCACAGCAGGTGTCCCCATTAGAGTCCCCCCCAACAGCAGGTGTCCCCCACAGCAGGTGTCCCCATCAGAGTCCCCCCCACAGCAGGTGTCCCCATCAGAGTCCCCCCCACAGCAGGTGTGTCCCCACAGCAGGTGTCCCCATCAGAGTCCCCCTCACAGCAGGTGTCCCCATTAGAGTCCCCCCCCAACAGCAGGTGTCCCCGTCAGAGTCCCCCCCCGCAGCAGGTGTCCCCATCAGAGTCCCCCCCACAGCAGGTGTCCCCGTCAGAGCCCCCCCACAGCAGGTGTCCCCGTCAGAGCCCCCCCCACAGCAAGTGTCCCCGTCAGAGTCCCCCCCCACAGCAGATGTCCCCCCCAAGCAGGTGTCCCCATCAGAGTCCCCCCCACAGCAGGTGGTGGGGGGAATGAGTGGCAGTGGTGGGGGGTAGGGATGAGTGGCTGTGCTGGTGGGGGGTGGGATGAGTGGCTGTGGTGGGGGATAGGTGGGATGGAATCAGCGGTGGTGGTGACTGACTGGGTACATTGGCAGCGCTGGGTGCCAGAATCAGAGACACTTACTTTCTGTCAGTGTCCTCTTGGTTTCCCCTGCATGGCTCCATGTCTCTCTCGGCTCCCTCTGCTCCACGTGTCTCTGCAGCTCCTCCCCCACAACCTTCTCTCACTTGGTGACAGCAGTGTCTGCCCCGCCTCCCTACATTCTCTCTGTCCCTGGATAGGCGAGGGCGGGGCAGTCCACAGTCTCAGGCTGCCTCTGCCTTCTCTCTCTCCCCTCAGTGAGCGATGTAACAAACCAACACATGCTGCCCTCGCAACAGCAGCCAGAGTGGATGGGCATGCAGGCTCCTGCTTGGGGGCCCCAGGCACGCTCGGGGCCCCAAGCAGTTGCTTGTTTTGCCTTGTTCTGATGGGCCTGGCAGTGACCCTTATTTTGCTTCACAGTTCTTTATTTAAAATTTCATTTTTCCCCTGAAACTTCTCTACTTGAAGTGAAGGTGCGTGTTATACGCCGATAAATACGGTCTATCCAAATATCACGCCCAAGCTCATCCTTAGTCCTGAGCGGCGCTCGAGGAAAACGTGGGGGGCCACGAAAGAAATGGTTAGAGATATCTCTCTCTCAATCTCTTAAGATCTCCTAGATCTCTATATCCTTGGACAAACACATTTGAACCACATTTTATTGGTTCAAAGAATGTCAGGCAAAATGGTCGGCCCTCACGCATGTTCCCTCCATCAAATCGGGCCCTCTTTGAAAAAAGTTTGGACACCCCTGCTGTAGGGTGTCTGAAAAGAAATTGATAATGTTTGGGGGGTTCTAAGTAATTTTCTAGCAAAAAAAAAGATCACTTTAATGCACACATAGGTAAAAAATAAAATAAATACCTTCTGTAGGCGTTTCCTGCCGAGTTGACGCCATACACAGAACCATCAGTGCCAGTCTCGATCATTACCAGTTTGCCGTCAATCTGCTGCCAATGGGTTCCCTGGCAGAATTCTGAGGTGACGCCGTGGCGGAAGTAAACACTGCCGTTGTAGTTCACTCCCCAGCAGCCCCACTTGCCACAGCTGTAATATTTTAGTGACCCGTTCATTGACTTCCAGTCTACAGGGGTATCTGCGCTGTTCTGTATTGAGCAGTAGACGTTGTCTTGCGAGTTCACTCCAGCCAAAAACTTATTACCACCGGCATCTATCTGCTTCAAGGACCCTGTTGAAACGGAAAAAAATAAATTGGCCCATTAAACTGAGTGTAATAACAGAGAAGGATAAAACACGAGTTACATGCGGGGGCTTTTTCTTCAGTGGGAACGCATTTCCGGCACCTCCAGCACTGAATGTATGTAATAGCAAGGGGTGGAATATTTTCGGCTCAAAGTGTCCCACTCTAATCAGATAATTAAGCCATAACACCTGTAAATGGTTCCTGAGCCTTTAAATGGTCTCTCAGTCGGGTTCAGTAGGAATCACAATCATGGGAAAGACCGCTGACCTGACAGTTGTGCAGAAAACCATCATTGACAAATTCCATAAGTAAGGAAAGCCTCAAAAGGTAATTGCAAAAAAAAAAAGTTGGATGTTCCCAAAGTGCCGTATCAAAGCACATTAATAGAAAGTTATGTGGAAGGGAAAAGTGTGGAAGAAAAAAGTGCACAAGCATCAGGGATGAGCGCAGCCTGGAGAGGATTGTCAGGAAAAGGCCGATCAAAAGTGTTGGGGACTTTCACAAGGAGTGGACTGAGGCTGGAGTCAGAGCATCAAGAACACCACACACAGACGGGTCCTGGACATGGGCTTCAAATGTCGTATTCCATCTGGTCTGGTGCTCAGTGGTCCAAAGTCCTCTTTTCTGATAATCTCATTTGGAAACCAAGGAGCCGGAGTATGGAAGAAGAATGGAGGAAACCAAGGAGCCAGAGTCTGGAGGAAGAATGGAGGAAACCAAAGAGCCAGAGTATGAAGGAAGAATGGAGGAAACCAAGGAGCCAGAGTATGAAGGAAGAATGGAGGAAACCAAGGAGCCGGAGTATGAAGGAAGAACGGAGGAAACCAAGGAGCCGGAGTATGAAGGAAGAATGAAGGAAACCAAGGAGCCAGAGTCTGGAGGAAGAATGGAGGAAACCAAAGAGCCAGAGTATGAAGGAAGAATGGAGGAAACCAAAGAGTCAGAGTCTGGAGGAAGAATGGAGGAAACCAAGGAGCCAGAGTATTAAGGAAGAACGGAGGAAACCAAGGAGCCAGAGTATGAAGGAAGAATGAAGGAAACCAAGGAGCCAGCGTCTGGAGGAAGAATGGAGGAAACCAAAGAGCCAGAGTATGAAGGAAGAATGGAGGAAACCAATGAGCCGGAGTATGGAGGAAGAATGGAGGAAACCAAGGAGCCAGAGTCTGGAGGAAGAATGGAGGAAACCAAGGAGCCAGAGTCTGGAGGAAGAATGGAGGAAACCAAGGAGCCGGAGTATGAAGGAAGAACGGAGGAAACCAAGGAGCCGGAGTATGAAGGAAGAATGAAGGAAACCAAGGAGCCAGAGTCTGGAGGAAGAATGGAGGAAACCAAGGAGCCAGAGTATGAAGGAAGAATGAAGGAAACCAAGGAGCCAGCGTCTGGAGGAAGAATGGAGGAAACCAAAGAGCCAGAGTATGAAGGAAGAATGGAGGAAACCAAGGAGCCGGAGTCTGGAGGAAGAATGGAGGAAACCAAGGAGCCAGAGTCTGGAGGAAGAATAGAGGAAACCAAGGAGTCGGAGTATGGAGGAAGAATGGAGGAAACCAAGGAGCCGGAGTCTGGAGGAAGAATGGAGGAAACCAAGGAGCCAGAGTCTGGAGGAAGAATGGAGGAAACCAAGGAGCCGGAGTATGAAGGAAGAACGGAGGAAACCAAGGAGCCGGAGTATGAAGGAAGAATGAAGGAAACCAAGGAGCCAGAGTCTGGAGGAAGAATGGAGGAAACCAAAGAGCCATAGTATGAAGGAAGAATGGCGGAAACCAATAAGCCGGAGTCTGGAGGAAGAATGGAGGAAACCAAGGAGCCGGAGTCTGGAGGAAGAATGGGGGAAACCAAGGAGCCGGAGTCTGGAGGAAGAATGGAGGAAAGACTCTTCTGATGTTGGTCAGGACTCAGGAGTGGGGTGACAAGAGGAATACGACATTTGAAGCCCATGTCCAGGACCCGTCTGTGTGTGGTCCTTTTGATGCTCTGACTCCAGCCTCAGTCCACTCCTTGTGAAAGTCCCCAACACTTTTGAATGGCCTTTTCCTGACAATCCTCTCCAGGCTGCGCTCATCCCTGCTGCTTGTGCACCTTTGTCTTCCACACTTTTCCCTTCCACATAACTTTCTATTAATGGAGAAAACCAAGGAGCCAGAGTATGAAGGAATAATGAAGGAAACCAAGGAGCCGGAGTATGAAAGAAGAATGGAGGAAAGTCAGGAAACCAAGGAGCCAGAGTATGAAAGAAGAATGGAGGAAACCAAGGAGCCAGAGTCTGGAGGAAGAATGGAGGAAACCAAGGAGCCAGAGTATGGAGGAAACCAAGGAGCCGGACAGGAGTGGGGTGACAAGAGGAATACGACATTTGAAGCCCATGTCCAGGATCCGTGTGTGTGTGGTGCTCTTGATATTGTTCTATTAATTGCACTTTGGGGACATACCTTTCCGGCGGCGTGGCGTATCTCATTTACACTACGTCGCCATTACAGTGCCGTATTCACAAAGAAGTTGCGGCCAAAGTTACGGCTGCGTATCGTAAATGGGCCGGCGTAACCGCGCCTAATTCAAAATAGGCAGGTAGGGGGCATGATCCATGTAAATGAACGCTTTTTCCGAATGGCGTTTGCGCCGTCCGTGGACGTATCCCAGTGCGCATGTTTAAAATTACGCCGCAAATACTCATTGATTTTGATGTGAACGTAACTTACGCAAAGCCCTATTCACGAATGTTTTACGCAAATTACATAAAATTCTACGCTGTTCCGACGTCCATACTTAACATTACCTATACCTCACGTACGCCTCATATAGCAGGGGTAACTTTACGCCGGACTTACGCTCACGCAAACAACGTAAAAATAATGCGCCGGGCGCAAGTACGTTTCTGAATCGGCGTATCTAGCTGATTTGCATATTCAACGCGTAAATCGACGGAATCGCCACCTAGCGGCCAGCGTAAATATGCAACTAAGATACGACCGTGTAAGAGACTTACGCCGGTCGTATCTAAACAAAATTCCAGTGTATCTTCCTTTCAGAATACAGAAAACAGATACGCTGGCGCGTTCTACAAGTTACGCGGCGTATCTCGAGATACGCCGACGTAACTTTTTTCAGAATCTGGCCCCTGGCCTGTACAGACTTAGGGCCAGATTCTCAAAAGAGATACGATGGTGTATCGCAGGAAACATTGTCGTATCTCTGTTTTTTTTACTGGGTATCTATGCGTGTGATTCCTAGAATCACTTACGCATAGATACAGCGAAGATCCGCCAGGTGTAAAACACTTACACCGTCGGATCATAGATGTAATGACTTCCCTGGCCGCTAGGTGGCCTTTACGTTGATTTCTCATTTGCCTATGCAAATGAGCCTAATACGCCGATTCCCGAACGTTTTTACGCCGCCCCGTCGTCGTTTACGTCGTTTACGTAAGCGTAAGGTTACCCCTGCTATATGAGGGGTAACCTTACGAAGTTCCGTCGTATGCCATGTTAAGTATGGCGTCAGGTCAGCGTCGTCTTTTTCCATCTGTTACGTTGTTTTACTAAGTCGTTCGCGAATAGGGCAATGCGTAAGTGACGATCACGTCGTTTTCAACAACGTTTTCCGACGTGAGCTGGAGCATGCCCACTGGGCTTTTTTCCCGGCCGGCGCATGCGCAGTTCGATCGACGCTGGGGCGCGCTTAATTTAAATACAAGCCGCCCCCCTTTGAATTACGCGGGGATACGCAGGGCCATTTACACTACGCCGCTGCAAACTACGGAGCAAGTGCTTGGAGAATACGGCACTTGCTCCATTAAGTTGCGGCGGCGTAGTGTAAATGGCTTACGCTACGCCGCCACAGATTCTATGTGAATCTGGCCCTTAATTTGTACAATAGACACAACACAGTATTCAATCAGGTAAACTTAATTAGCATTTCAACAGCCTGTTACACAGAGGAATGAGTCACTATTGACCGGTAGGGTCAGAATAAGCCAACAACTTGTAATATCTCAAGATATCCTGCAACCATGAATTATCATTAATGTCCCATCTTATGTAATGCGAGATATAATTTCTTAGACACCCTATGCCCCTATCAGACATAGGGTGACACTAGACCCAAGAGTCATTGGTGAAGCCGGCACAGGAGTACACTGCACCCTTCAAAAAACTCTGGGTGTCACGGGTCATTCCGTTACAGGTGTCACCCGCGTAGGAGTAAATCCTGGTTGCTGATGATTTTGAGGAGAGGGCGGAGACAAATGTTGAATAGTACGGGCGACAAGGGAGACCCATGAGGGACTCCGCAGGACACCGTGCGTTTTTCAGACGTGTAAGGCCCTAGTTTCACAATTTGTGATCGGTTTTCCAGAAAGGAGGAGAACCAGGGTAGATGCGAATCTGCCACTGTAGCTACTTCAGCTAGGCGAATCGGCAATAATTTGTGGTCTACAGTATCCAAAGCTGCGCTTAGATCCAACAGTACCAGAAGACAAGATTCTCCTTCATCTGCTGCTTCGAGGGCGGCATCCCATATTTTAAGAAGTGCTGTTTCCGTCCCGTAACCAGGGCGGAAAACCCGATTGAAGTGGGTCCAGTAGTTTGTGGGTGTCTAAGTGGTGTTGTAGCTGTTGCACTACTGCTTTCTCCATTACCTTGGAGAAGACGTGCAGGCCTGTTATGGGTCGACGATGGTTCGGGTCTTTGGGGTCGAGGGCGTTTTTTTTTTTTAGAATAGTTTTAATCATGCCTTGCTTGAGGGGGGTCGGCACCATGCCTTCCTTAACCACTTAAGGACCTGCTCATGTACATATACGTCGGCACTTTAAAGATGGATATCTCGGTAACGGCAGCAGCGGTCCTGGAAATGATAACGGTGGTCCCCGCCTCAGATTCGCCGCGAGTTCACCGTTATCGGCGGCGGTATAGGGCCCTCCTGCCGCTCTCCCGCGCCCTCCGCCGCTTACCGGAGCCGTCGGTACCGGCGGAGGCGATCGGGTGCTTCTCCCTGCTGCGTGGAGATGCGAGTGAGGGAAAGATGGCCCCCACCTGTCCCCATAACCTAGCAGGGCGGAAGTGACGTCAAAACGCCAGTTCCGCCCATGCGTCTTAAAGGCACATTTTTTTGTTGTCATTTTTTCAAATGACAACAGAGGAATCTCCCGAATGTCTAAGTCTAAATATGAGATCTGAGGTCTTTTTGACCCCCAGATCTCATATTTAAAGCTGAGGTTCCGCGGGTTGTTGATTTTTTCATAATATCTGAAATGCTTACGAATGTAGATTGCAATCTTCCACTCACCTGCCCGCCGCTTGTACGTCCATCCATTCGTTCTCCGTTACACATAGTAACTTATAAAAACAAATCCAGGGCTTTGCCATCTTGCTTGTGGGCAGTGTGAATCCCACAAGCAAGTACTTCCTGGATTCCCTGATGCGATGCCCCCATCATGCACCGCAGGATCTCGCGCATGCGCGGTGTTGACGGTGAGCAACGCGAGGCTCGCCGTCAACACTTCCTGATTACCCTCATCACTATGCCAACGGGTGACGTCATTTAGCATACACTCCCAGGAGACCTTGCAAGCAGCTCCCATAACGCATAGAGCCGTCGGGAAAAAGGAGCGACACGCCCACTCCCCGCAGGGAAGAAGACCCGGAAGTGGAGCGGAATACAGGTAAGGGTACAGATTGCAAAAAAAAAAAATTCCAACGCTACAATCCTTTATTGTGCTTACCGATATGATTGATAGAAACTTTATTTTGAGGGAGAACTTCCGCTTTAAGAGGACCTGTCATGCTTTTTTCTATTACAAGGGATGTTTACAGTGTAAAAAATGATAAGAAAAAAATAAATAAATAAGAAAACAATATTTTTTTTTTTTAAGTGCCCCGTCCTAAAGATCTTGCGCGCAGAAGCGAACGCATACGTGAGCAGCGCCTGCATATGAAAACGGTGTTCAAACCACACATGTGAGGTATCGTCGCGATCGTTTGAGTGAGAGCAATAATTCTAGCCCTAGACCTCCTCTGTAGCTCAAAAGATGCAACCTATAGAATTTTTTAAACGTCGCCTATCGAGATTTTTAAGGGTAAAAGTTTGACGCCATGCCACGAGCGGGCGCAATTTTAAAGCGTGACATGTTGGGTATCATTTTACTCGGCGTAACGTTATCTTTCACAGTATATAAAAACATTAGGGCCAAATTAATTGTTGTCTTATTTTTTAAATTCAAAAAAGTGATTTTTTTCCAAAAAAAAAAGCTGCGCAAATACGGTGTGACAGAAAGTATTGCAATGACCGCTGTCTGATCTGCAGCGTGTACCAGTATTCTGTGAACTGTTGAACCTGTTACCAGTACCGACCCGGCTCCGTCTGACCACCCAAACCTGTCCAATCCGACCCTTGGCTTGCTCTGACTCTGCTCTGCTCTCCTACCTACCGTTACCAGACCCCTTGCCTGCAGGGCGGGCCTTTGGGGTGTGCGAGCTGTGCGGCCGCACGGGGTCCCATGGGCAACTGGGGCGCCGTGCGGCCATCCAGAGGCGTACTAAAGCGGGGGCTACACTGAAGGGGGGTCTGCATTGAATGGGGGGTCTGCATTGAAGGGGTGGATACACTGAAGGGGGGTCTGTGTAACATGCAGGGGGTCCAGAGCTGCAGGGTGCTGTGTAATGTAAAGGGGTCCAGAGCTGCAGGGTGCTGTGTAATGTAAAGGGGTCCAGAGGTGCAGGGTGCTGTGTAATGTAAAGGGGTCCAGAGCTGCAGGGTGCTGTGTAATGTAAAGGGGTCCAGTGATGCAGGGTGCTGTGTAATGTAAAGGGGTCCAGTGATGCAGGGTGCTGTGTAATGTAAAGGGGTCCAGTGATGCAGGGTGCTGTGTAATGTAAAGGGGTCCAGAGGTGCAGGGTTCTGTGTAATGTAACTGGTTCCAGAGGTGCAGGGTGCTGTGTAATGTAAAGGGGTCCAGAAGTGCAGGGTTCTGTGTAATGTAAAGGGTTCCAGTAATGCAGGGTGATATGTAAAGGGCTCCAGAGGTGCAGGGGTAATGTAAAGGGGTCCAGAGGTGCAGGGTGCTGTGTAATGTAAAGAGGTCCAGAGGTGCAGGGTGCTGTGTAATGTAAAGGGGTCCAGAGGTGCAGGGTGCTGTGTAATGTAAAGGGGTGCAGGGTGCTGTGTAATGTAAAGGGGTCTAGAGGTGCAGGGCGCTGTGTAATGTAAAAGAGTCCAGAGGTGCAGGGTGCTGTGTAATGTAAAGGGGTCCAGAGGTGCAGGGCGCTGTGTAATGTAATAGGGTCCAGAGGCGCAGGGTGCTGTGTAATGTAAAGGGGTCCAGAGGTGCAGGGTGCTGTGTAATGTAAAGGGGTCCAGAGGTGCAGGGTGCTGTGTAATGTAAATGGGTCCAGAGGTGCAGGGTGCTGTGTAATGTAAAGGGGTCCAGAGGTGCAGGGTGCTGTGTAATGTAAAGGGGTCCAGAGGTGCAGGGTGCTGTGTAATGTAAAGGGGTCCAGGGGTGCAGGGTGCTGTGTAATGTAAAGGGGTCCAGAGGTGCAGGGTGCTGTGTAATGTAAAGGGGTCCAGAGGTGCAGGGCGCTGTGTAATGTAATAGGGTCCAGAGGCGCAGGGTGCTGTGTAATGTAAAGGGGTCCAGAGGCGCAGGGTACTATGTAATGTAAAGGGGTCCAGAGGTGCAGGGTGCTGTGTAATGTAAAGGGGTCCAGAGGTGCAGGGTGCTGTGTAATGTAAAGGGGTCCAGAGGTGCAGGGTGCTGTGTAATGTAAAGGGGTCCAGAGGTGCAGGGTGCTGTGTAATGTAAAGGGGTGCAGGGTGCTGTGTAATGTAAAGGGGTCCAGAGGTGCGGTGCTATGTAATGTAAAGGGGTCCAGAGGTGCAGGGTGCTGTGTAATGTAAAGGGGTCCAGACGTGCAGGGTGCTGTGTAATGTAAAGGGGTCCAGAGGTGTAGGGTGCTGTGTAATGTAAAGGGGTCCAGAGGTGCAGGGTGCTGTGTAATGTAAAGGGGTCCAGAGGTGCGGTGCTATGTAATGTAAAGGGGTCCAGACGTGCAGGGTGCTGTGTAATGTAAAGGGGTCCAGAGGTGCAGGGTGCTGTGTAATGTAAAGGGGTCCAGAGGTGCAGGGTGCTGTGTAATGTAAAGTTAAATTAAAACAAATTAATTGTTAAATATTTTTTTCCTTTTTGTGTATGTTTAGGTGACCAGGGGGGCAAGGGGTGAAGACGGGGGGGGGGTGCACCACAGGATTAGCTGGTACAGGGCGCCTGAACACCTAAGGCCGGCCCTGCTTGCCTGAACCTGACCACGATTACAGCCTGCCATATACTCTGCCTGATTACCTGCTTGACCCGGCTTGCCTGACTCCGCTACTGCCTGATTGTGCTGTACCTAACCCGGCTTGCTTTACCAGTACCTGTGCCAGCTCCAGAGTCGCTGACCCTCCACATCCGCTACCACTGTCTCTGGTACCAGCCCTGCCTGCAGGATCACCGTCCTGTGCCTGTGACTGCTGTCATCACCCAGGCACTCCTACCTCACTGTGCTCCCGAGCTCGCTGTCCCCGCTCCAGCAGCTCCTGAGCCGGGGCTGTAAGAGAGGCCTCCTCCTGCAAACTAGGCTCTGACTATCAGGTACGTTCTCGTACATAACAGTGACAGGTTATTTACATATCTCGTGCACTAGCCTGGAGACAGGCATTATTTTTTTTAATTCCCACCCCCATTCCTTTTCTGAAGTCATGTGGTTACTTTTCTGGATTTTGACTGGATGTTAGTGATCAAAGCAGAATTTAGTGTAAGGAATACACAGGAGAAAATGCACGTGGGAGTGTAGAGGAGGGCGGGGCAGTCTACTGACATCACGACTCCACCCACCGAGCTCCAGACAACAGACCCGCCCACAGAATCCGCAGTTTTTCAGTTCTTATAACAGACAGAGGGGAGACGTGTCTTTTACCTGATACGTTATGCCAGACGTTGTTCAGGAGTCTGAAGACTTGGTGGTCTTTGTCCACACCCCACACGCCAGCAGGTCCGGTAGTAACATGGCTGAGATTCCCGGGAATATACTTCCAGTTATTGTTTAGCCAGGAAAAATTTTCATCATTGCTGTCCACACCGTGCACTTTACCGGAGCCGGCGTCCATCTGCCTCAGCTTCCCCCAGATGGCATTGCAAGTAAAACCTGAGTTGGAGAAAAAAATAATAATATTAATCGTATAATGAATATAGATGCACAATAAAATGTCTGTGTGTGTGTGTGTACAGACCAAAAGTTTGGACACACCTTCTCATTCCAAGAGTTTTCTTTATTTTCATGACTATGAAAATTGTAGATTCACACTGGAGGCATCAAAACTATGAATGAACACATGTGGAATTTAGGGATGAGCTGCGCGTTCGATACGAACGTATTGTCCGTTCGTACGTTCGACGAATTTCGAACAAAACGGGTCATTCGCGCCAAATTCGAGCGAATGGCCCATAATTCACTGCGGCGTTGCGCGCTGATGATTGGCCAAACATGCACTATGACCCCGCATGATTGGCCAATCACAGCGTGCAAAAGACGGCGAGCCATAATTGGCCAAAGCCAGGGTGGCTTTGGCCAATTATGGCTTAGGGCATTAGCACACGCCCCACACTATATAAGGCCGCCTGCTGGGTGGCCTTGTGTAGTGTGTTGCGGTTGTTAATGAGAGCAGTCAGAGAGACAGAGAGATTGTCTTTTTATATAGCTAGATAGAGCAGGCAGGCTAGTCAGTTTAGCTTCATTTACAGTGTGTAGAGAATATATATACATCCCAGGCGTTGTACATATATTTATACACTGTATAGCTTAGATAGATCAGTTCTTCCTATTTGTCAGGCAGGTGATTGTGCTATTTAAAGACGTTATCACATGTATAGACACCCAGCAGGTACAATATTTGAAGGAATTGTTCTTTTTTTTTTTATTATTTAACCATCAATAAAATCACTGCTCCTGGAGCAGTGATTTTAATGATGCTTAAAGGGGAGGTTCCCCTGAAAATAAACTTTTAACATTGCATCTATCCTCTTAATCACATCTAGAATCGGCTGGTAGATTTAACCACTTGCTTACTGGGCACATAAACCCCCTTCGTGCCCAGGCGAAATTTCAGCTTCCGGCACTGCGTCGCTTTAACTGACAATTGCGCGGTCGTGCGACGTGGCACCCAAACAAAATTGACATCCTTTTTTTCCCCACAAATAGAGCTTTCTTTTGGTGGTATTTGATCGCCCGTGCGGTTTTTATTTTTTGCGTTATAATGAAAAAAAGAGCGACAATTTAAAAATATATATATATTTTTTACTTGTTGCTATAATATCCCATTTTTTTTTTTTTATATATTTTTTTCTCAGTTAAGGCCGATACGTATTCTTCTACGTATTTTTGTAAAAAAAAAAAAAATCACAATAAGTGACTGCTTTGCGCAAAAGTTATAGCACCTACAAAATAGGGGACATAATTATGATTTTTTTTTAATATTTTTTTTTTTACTAGTAATGGCGGCGATCTGCGATTTTTATTGGGACTGCGATATTGCGACGGACACATCGGACACTTTTGACACATTTTTGGCGCCATTCACATTTATACAGCGACCAGTGCTATAAAAATGCACTAATTACTGTATAAATGTGACTGGCATTGAAGGGGTTAACACTAGGGGGTGAGGAAGGGGTTAAATGTATTGCCTGGGTGTGTTCTAACTGTGTGGGGGGAGGGGGGTGACTGGGGGAGGTGACCGATGCTGTCTCCCTATGTACAAGAGAAACAGCATCTGTCTCCTCTCACTGACAGGACGTGGAGCTCTGTGTTTACACCCCATCATTACACACAGAGCTCCACGTCCCTGCTCTCTCACCGACGATCGCGTGTACCTGACGGACATCGCGGCCACCGGGTACACGCATCAGGTCCTCGGTGATGCGTCGGAACTGTTTTTCCCCGCCGCGCACCACCCTGTGACGCGCGCAAGGAATTACAAGCAAATCACGTCAAAAGACGTGACCCCGGCGCCTCAGGTCTGCGCTGTTCACGTATTCTGTTAATAGCGCGGACCTGAAGAGGTTAAAAAAATCCGTCCGTACATACCATTTTATTCATGCAGCCTCACCGCAGCTTCCAGGTATGATGGTCGGGGATGGGCGTGCCTACTTGATTGACAGGCATCCGATCGACGCATGCAGCGCGTCACGAGATGCCGAAAGAAGCCGAACGTTGGTGCGCAGGCGCCGTATAGAGCCGCAACAACGTTCGGCTTCTTTCGGCATCTCGTGACGCGCTGTATGCGTCGATCGGATGCCTGTCAATCAAGTAGGCACGCCCATCCCCGACCATCATACCCGGAAGCTGCGGTGAGGCTGCATGAATAAAATGGTATGTACGGACGGATTTTTTTAAAACTACCAGCCGATTCTAGATGTGATTAAGAGGATAGATGCAATGTTAAAAGTTTCTTTTTAGGGGAACCTCCCCTTTAAATAAAAAAAAAAAAAAATCCTTTAAATATTGTACCTGCTGGGTGTCTATAGTTTGCCTGTGAAAACGTCTTTGAGAACCTGGGTCTTGCCCGAGGGAACATGTATTGTAACGGTCACCACCGCTTACGACCTTCCATCCATCCACGACAAGCTTATCTGACACACTGCGACCATACTGCATACACGATCCATATCCATTCCCATAAACAAGACGAGACTCAAGCTCTGCACTTGCTCCAAAGATATGACAATTTATTAGTATTTTCTCAGCTTCTTATACAGTCTCAAGCATAATGCAGTTAATCACAGGACAATGCAATCTCCACCCCCCTTCACACCATGGGGGGCTTCAATCACACTCTAAAAGGCATTCAGGTAAGCTAACCATGCAGACCGTCGGTCGGCACCGCATCTTCAATAGGGTTCAATTAACCTTGAATAATAACACAGACATCTAGTTGAATAAGTTCTCTAGACAGCTTTATCACACAATGGCAGAGTCTTGTGAGAGTGGGTGCAATCAACACCTTCAACGGAATGTCTTTACAGTGAACAGCCAACACCTTAAGATATTTCAATAGCATATTATACAAAGGTATGACTCACTCTGGTCTTGTAGACCTGAATTAACACCTTTCCAAATCATGTGTGCCCAGATTGAATAGCTAACCGCTTTTGGTATTTGAAGACATCCTGCAAACATGAATTATTATTAATGTCCCTTATTAATGTCTTCTGTAACATATGAATTATGATTCTTTGTCACCCTATGGCCCTAGTGGACATAAGGTGACCCTAGACATAGGAATATCTCAGTCTGTCACAGTGCATTCCGTTACATCTCTCCCCTTTCGGTGGGAGACGGACACAGGTGGTAACCCCAAACGGGTTGACTCCGAAGTCCATCAGTAGTTCCCGTCCTCCAATGCTGGTATCCATACTGTACCCCAAATAAATGGCTCCAAACTGAGCATTACTCACCCCGCCAACCTCTGCCTCTCTCAGAGAACACGCCTGCCGCTGGGGAGAAGGCAGGGTAGCTGGGCTCAGTCCATCATGCTGTTGGGGGTCTGGGCCAACTGCCCCCCCTTCCTGGGGTATACCAGTGGAGACTGAAGTCCCATCCACTGGTGCTTGGTAAAAAAAAAACGGTGCTTGCAAAGCAAAGCAGACATCCTCCTGTCCCAGTCCTGTACCATTTTCTGGGGTTGTGCCAGTGGAGACTGAAGTCCCATCCACTACCCCAGGAACCCCCTCTTCTGTTAGTGAGGAGCAGAGGCCTATGACACTCTGCTCTGTTGCCAGCTCTTCCGCTGGCTTGCTGTGAGTGAAGACCACAGTCCCATCCACTACCACATGGTCCCCCTCTTCTGTTAGTGAGGAGCAGAGTGCCATAGGCCTCTGCTCTGTTGCCAGCTCTTCCGCTGGGTTGCTGTGAGTGGAGACCACAGTCCCATCCACTACCACAGGGTCCCCCTCTTCCGTTAGTGAAGAGCAGAGGTCCGTGGGGGTTGCTGTGAGTGGAGACCACAGTCCCATCCACTACCACAGGGTCCCCCACTTCCGTTAGTGAAGAGCAGAGGTCCGTGACCCTCTGTTCTGTTGCCAGTTCTTCCGCTGGGTTGCTGTGAGTGGAGACCACAGTCCCATCCACTACCACAGGGTCCCCCTCTTCCGGTAGTTGGGAGCAGAGACCTGGGGCACCAGGGATAAAAATCTCCATTTTTTCCACTGCCGATTCATCAGTCAGGATTTCACAGTTATCTGACCTTTCCTCATAGTCCCAGGCAATAGGAGCCACATCCTGCTGCTGAGCCGAGTCTAGCAGCTGTCTGTAGGCGACCTCCAGCTCCCATTCTTGAATGGCCAGAAATTCTAAATCTTCCTGTGACCAGTGGCCTCCCGAGATATTCAATTTCTCCTCTCTGTGCTCCATTATGTCCTCCAAGCGCCACTCCCGATCATCCCCAAAGTCGGGATCACTGGACATCCTCCAATACAACAATCCCAGGCCATCATAGTCATAGCCTTCTGTGGGGCTGTCATCCGCTGACCACGGGCACTCTTGGGCTACATACCACCGGAGGGCTCTGTAGCTCTCGTCCAGCTGCATCTCTGCCCTGATCAGCCTGCTTAACTCTGCTATCCACTCCTGCTTTGGTTGTTCCCCCAACAACGGCATTCGTACGTCATACTGCGGCCAGTACCTTGCATAGATGGAGGGCAGGACCTTTCCTTGGTGTTGCGGCTCCAGAGCTAGCGCTTCCTTCCAGAGTTGGCACCGAATAACATCCGACCATCCCAACAGGACCTCCTCTGATACTGGTCCTCTATGCTGTATCCGCATCTCTTGTAACCTTCTTTGGAATTCCTCTTCCATGAAGACTGGTATCTGTACCTCTCCTCTCTCTTTAGTTGGTGCTGCTGTGACTTCAGCTGCCGCAGCACTTCTTTGCTGTCGCAAGGTGGCATCTACAGCCGCTATAACTCGGTCCCTGATCTCCGGTGGAGGGTTAGGACCATAATGTGCCAGTCTTAGGTTAACAGCCCGATCAAAACTTTCTTCCTCGGGTGTCCTGTCCGTTACGGCGGGCCTTTTAGCTCTATCCATTTCCACCAGTTCTGCGATAATGTCCATTTTCTTACGGTTGCTGGCCGGTCTGCCCCGGCTCTCCAGTAAGTCCATGAGGGAAGAGAGCTTCATCCGTTCATACACCGTCTCCATTGTCCTGTGTCCTTGTAGCCGTCCTTCTGAAGATGGAATCATCCCACTGCTGTGCCACCAAATGTAACGGTCACCACCGCTTACGACCTTCAATCCATCCATGACAAGCTTATCTGACACACTGCGACAATATTGCATACACGATCCATATCCTTTCCCATAAACAAGACGAGACTTAAGCTCTGCACTTGCTCCAAAGATATGACAATTTATTAGTATTTTCTCAGCTTCTTATACAGTCTCAAGCATAATGCAGTTATTCATAGGACAATGCAATCTCCACCCCCCTTCACACCATGGGGGGCTTCAATCACACTCTAAAAGGCATTCAGGTAAGCTAACCATGTAGACCGGTCGTCACCGCATCTTCAATAGGGTTCAATTAACCTTGAATAATAACACAGACATCTAGTTGAATAAGTTATCTATACAGCTTTATCACACAATGGCAGAGTCTTGTGAGAGTGGGTGCAATCCACACCTTCAACGGAATGTCTTTACAGTGAATAGCCAACACCTTAAGATATTTCAATAGCATATTATACAAAGGTATGACTCACTCTGGTCTTGTAGACCTGAATTAACACCTTTCCAAATCATGTGTGCCCAGATTGAATAGCTAACCGCTTTTGGTATTTGAAGACATTCTGCAAACATGAATTATTATTAATGTCCCTTATTAATGTCTTCTGTAACATATGAATTATGATTCTTTGTCACCCTATGGCCCTAGTGGACATAAGGTGACCCTAGACATAGGAATATCTCAGTCTGTCACGGTGCATTCCGTTACATGTATCAATGGAAAAAAAACGTTTTAAAAACTGTCGTTTTTTCAGGAGTCCTGCTCCTACATGTTCCCTGGGTCGAGACCTGGGTTCTTAAAGACGTTTTCCAACAATAACTTGAATATTGGGCTTTAAAATGATCGTTTTTTAATTCGAATGTTCGAGTCCCATAGACTTCAATGGGGTTCTAAATGTTCGCGCGATTCTGGTGCAAACCGAACACGGGGGTGTTCAGCTCATCCCTAGTGGAATTATATACATAACAAAAAAGTGTGACACAACTGAAAGTCATATTCTAGGTCCTTTTGCTTTGATTCCTGCTTTGCACACTCTTGGCATTCTCTAGTCACCTGAAATGCTCTTCCAACAGTCTTGAAGGAGTTCCCAGAGATGCTTCGCACTTGTTGGCCCTTTTGCCTTCACTCTGCGGTCCAGCTCACCCCAAACCATCTCCATTGGGTTCAGGTCCAACTAAACGCAAAGAGGATGGAATAGCATGCCGCTGCAAGATGCTGTGGTAGCCATGCTGGTTCAGTATAAATCCCCAACAGTGTCACCAGCAAAGCACCCCCGCACCATCACACCTCCTCCGCCATGCTTCACAGTGGGAACCAGGCATGTAGAGTCCATCCGTTCACCTTTTCTGCGTCGCACAAAGACACGGTGGTTGGAACCAAGGATCTCAAGTTTGGACTCATCAGACCAAAGCACAGATTTCCACTGGTCTAATGTCCATTCCTTGTGTTCTTTACCCCAAACAAGTCTCTTCTGCTTGTTGCCTTTCTTTAGCAGATATTCTACCATGAAGGCCGGATTCACACAGTCTCCTCTTATCAGTTCTTCTAGAGATGTGTCTGCTGCAAAAGGACCTAGAATATGACAGATTTTCAGTTGTTTCACATTTTTTTGTTATGTATAGAATTCCACATGTCATGAAAATAAAGAAAACTCTTGGAATAAGAAGGTGTGTCCAAACTTTTGGCCTGTACTGTATATGCAGGTGTTTTTACTGATATTTTGTAATTGTCATTGAAGGAGGCTGCAGTACCTTCTTGTTTTAAATCTACTATTATTGTCCCAAGCAGGGGCGTTACACTGACCTACTTGACATACACTGACCTACCTGACATACACTGATCTACATACACTGACCTACTTGACATACGCTGATCTACATAAACTGACCTACCTGACATACGCTGACCTATCTACACCAGGGTGGCCAGACATCCATGGGGACAGCTTCTGGGGACAGTCCCCGGATTGAGAAAACTGTCCCCGGGCTAAGTCTGTCCCCGGATTGGACTTGAACAGGGGCTGGGGCAATTTCAAAGACACTCAGTGCAGAATTTAAAAAAATAAACAAAATCTGAATTAACCCCCCCCCGCCCCGCTTCTCCTACTAGTATATGGGGGTGTATTTTTCCCATTATCTGTGCCCCTTTCTGATGATCATGTGCTGGTCGGAGCGGAGGGAATATTTCTTCAGTTTTGGGTGCCCATTAAGCTCTACACTGACCTACCTTCACCGACCTACCTGACATACACTGACCTACCTACACTGACCTACCTACACTGACCTACCTGACATACACTGACCTACCTACACTGACCTACCTGACATACACTGACCTACCTACACTGACCTACCTGACATACACTGACCTACCTACACTGACCTACCTGACATACACTGACATTTACATACACATTATTACACTTTCTGACGGTTCTGACCTACCTCAGCTCAGCGGTGTCACAGCAGAAGGCAGTCATTCTGTCAGAGAGCCAAGGAGCCTGGCTGGAGGGGAGGAGAGCCGAGGAGCTTTGAGGAGAGGAGAGACGCCCGCGGCCCGCCCGAGCGTCAAGCAGGGATGTGGCGCCGGTGCGGGTCGACCGTATTGTAATTCCCGCCTTCTAGAGCCAGTGCAGCACCTATGATGGATGTCATCATAGGCGCAAATTTTGTTTGGGTACCACTTCGCAGGACCACCCAACTGCCAGTTAGAGCGGCGCAGTGCCGTATCGCAAAAAAATGGCAGTTGCCCTAATTTTTGGGGGATATTTATTGGAGCAAAAAGTAAAAAATAGGGTTGTCCCGATACCAGTATCGGTATCGGGACCGATTCCGAGTATTTGCGGGAGTACTTGTACTCCCGCAAATACCCCCGATACCAAAATAGAATACTCCCCCCCCCCCCCGCCGCTCGCCGCACGCCACACGCCGCTCACCGCAAATCGCCCGCCGCACAACGCCCGCCGCCGACCGCCGCTAATCCCGTGCACCTTGTAAGCATGTAATACACGCGGCGCCATGTATAGACACGCGATTGGACGGATCCGTCCAATCGCGAGCAAGAGGGGAGTGTCTATACACGGATACGTCCATAGACACTCCCCCCTTGCTCGCGATTGGACGGATCCATCCAATCGCGTGTCTTTACATGGCGCCACGGGAATGTGTTACACGGGGATTAACCCTGCAGCAGCGGCGGCGGCTGGGGAGGTATGGGGGACATTACATGGCTGCAATATGGGGCACAGGACATGGCTGCATATGTGGGGGGACATGACATGGCTGCATATGTGGGGGGACATGGCTGCATATGTGGGGGGACATGGCTGCATATGTGGGGGGACATGGCTGCATATGTGGGGGGACAGGACATGGCTGCATATGTGGGGGACATGACATGGCTGCATATGTGGGGGGACATGACATGGCTGCAATATGTGGGGGACAGGACATGGCTGCATATGTGGGGGGACAGGACATGGCTGCAATATGTGGGGGACATGACATGGCTGCAATATGTGGGGGGACAGGACATGGCTGCAATATGTGGGGGGACATGACATGGCTGCATATGTGGGGGGACAGGACATGGCTGCATATGTGGGGGGACAGGACATGGCTGCATATGTGGGGGACATGACATGGCTGCAATATGTGGGGGGACATGACATGGCTGCAATATGTGGGGGACATGACATGGCTGCAATATGTGGGGGGACATGACATGGCTGCAATATGTGGGGGGACATGACATGGCTGCAATATGTGGGGGGACATGGCTGCATTTGGGGACACGTTTAAAAAAAGTATCGGTATTCGGTATCGGCGACTACTTGAAAAAAAGTATCGGTACTTGTACTCGGTCCTAAAAAAGTAGTATCGGGACAACCCTAGTAAAAAATATTGAATTTTTCAAAATTGTCGCTCTATTTTTGTTTATTAGGGCTCATTCCCTCTGGCGTTTTTACAGCCACTTTTCTGAGCGTTTTTTGCAGCTTAAAAACGCCTGTCCATGTTGGTCTATGGCCTCATGCCCACTATGACGTTTTTGAGCTGTAGATGGCTGAGACGTTTTTATGCTGCAAAAAAAAAACGCAGGACCAGTGCGTTCTGAAGCTCCAGCAATAGAGCTGTAAAAACGCCAGACATTAAATAACGCTCAAAAACGCTGCCGCCGCGATTTTTTCTAAAATAAACACGGAGAGGCATTTTTTAGCTGTAAAAAACGCTCAGGCTGCATTCACACCTAGGCGTTTTAACGCCTGAAGCCCGACGCCGCAGCAGGAGGGGTGATTTTACATTGCCCTCTATGGAGATGGTTCACATCTCCACGCCGAACACCGAAACGCCGTACGCCTGAAGCTCAAAACAAGTCCCGGACCCTTTTTTTCAGGCGGCTTCGGCGTTCGGCATAGGAGATGTGGACCTGGGGGTTAAATGGGGGTTAAAATCGCGGCGTTTTGTCGCCGCAATTCGCGGGACAAAACGCCGCGATCAGGTCGCCTAGGTGTGAATGCAGCCTAAGGCTTTATTTCCATGGACATTTTTACAGCCACTTTTTTAGCCTTTTTTACAGCTTAAAAACGCCTGTCCATGTTTATTTTAGAAAAAAAAAATATTTGATTTTTTTTCAAGCTGGAGCTCAAAAACGCCGTTTTTGAGCATTCTTGAGCGTTTTTTTAATGTCTGGCGTTTTTACAGCTCTATTGCTGGAGCTTCAGAACGCCCTGGTCCTGCGTTTTTTTTTACAGCTCAAAAACGCCTATGTGGGCATGATGCCATAGACTAACATGGACAGGCGTTTTTAAGCTGTAAAAAATGCTCAGAAAAGTGGCTGTAAAAACGCCAGAGGGAATGAAGCCTCAACCGCAGAGGTGATCAGATACCACCAAAAGGAAACTCTATCTGTGGGGAAAAAAAGGACGCCAATTTTGTTTGGGAGCCGCGTGGCAGGACCGCGCAATTGTCAGTTAAAGCGACGCAGTGCCGAATCGAGAAAGGGTACCAGGTCCTTAACTTGCATATTGGTCCGGGGCGCTGAAGCGGTTAAGTAAATTCATTAAAAACAACCTATAAAGGGCAAACGTATACATAACAACCCAGAAAAGGGCAAAAGTCACGTAAGGGACATAAATGGAAAATAAAAAAGTAAGTTCCTCTAATATGGACTGAACAGAAGATAGTATATCAACCCGAGAGTAGAAAATAAAATAAAAGCTGGAATCTGATTGGTTCCTGGGAAGAGCTGCACCAGATTCCCTGCACCCTCCAGTTTTAGTAAATCTCACCCGAAGGGTGTCTAAGCTCCCCATTATGGGGTCATATCAGGGACTTACCTGGAGTTGCAGCATTCACTACACCCAGCAGGGGGAGGAGGAGGAGGAGGAGGGAGGAGCTCACAGCAAAGAACATCTCGACAGGTGAGGATGAAGGTGTTTGGTATAGAGAGCTGGCAGACTTATATATATGATGCCTGGACTCCGCCTACCATGGAAAGCTGGTCCACCATTGGCTCAAAAAATGTAATAAAAAAATAAAAAAAAGTTTTTATTGTGCAATTTTATTTCTTGTAAACTGAATGCACACGTATACAGTGCTCAGCATAAATTAGCACACCCCAACAGATGTGTCAGAAAGCCTTTCCTTTCCTTCTCAGCATTTTCTATGGGACTCTATACTACAAAATACTCCCATTGATTGCAACACAGATCTGTTCGTTGGCACACACAGAAAAAAATGTCTAGATTCACGTAGAGCGGCGTAATTGTGTGCGGGCGCAGCGTATCTCAGATGCGCTACGCCGCCGTAAATTAGAGAGGCACGTGCTGCATTCACAAAGCTAAGTTACGGCGGCGTAGCGTAAATGGGCCGGCGTAAGCCCGCCGAATTCCAAAGTGCTTGATGTGGGCGTGTTTTATCGAAATTAAGTGTGACCCCGCGTAATTGACGTTTTTTTAACTAACGACGCATGCGCCGTCCGTGGACGTATCCCGGTGCGCATGCTCCAAATTACGCCGCTAAGACTCATTGGTTTCGACGTGAACGTAATTAACGGCCAGCCCCATTCACGGACGAGTTACGCGAACGACGTTAAACGTGAAAAATTTGACGCGGTCCCGACGTCCATACTTAACATTGGCTGCGCCATCTTGTTGCAGCTTTATCTTTACGCCTGAAAACGCCTTACGTAAACGGCGTAACTTTACTGCGACGTTCGTGAATAGGCGTATCTCGCTGATTTACATATTCTAGGCGTAAATCAGCGTACACGCCCCTAGCGGCCAGCGTAAATAGGCAGCTAAGATACGACGGCGTAGGAGACTTACACCGGTCATATCTTAGCAACATTTAAGCGTATCCCACTTTGAGAATGCGCTTAAAGGTACGACGGCGCAGATTCTGAGTTACGGCGGCGTATCTACTGATACGCCGTCGTAACTCTTTATGAATCTGGCCCTATGGCCTGGATTCACAAAGCACTTACGCCGACGTATCTCGAGATTTGGGGGTAGATTCACATAGATCAGCGGATCTTTTGATCCGCGTAATCTATCTTATTTACGATCCGTCAGCGCCAGTTTTTGAGGCAAGTGCTGTATTCACAAAGCACTTGCCTCGTAAGTTGCCCTGGCGGATCGTAAATCCCCCGGCGGAATGCAAATTCCGCGGCTAGGGGGAGTTTTCTATTTAAATCAGGCGCGTCCCCACGCCGATCGTACTGCGCATGCGCCGCCGGCTAAATTTCCCAGCGTGCATTGCTTCAAATGACGTCACAAGGACGTCATTGTTTCGACGTTAACGCAATTAACGTATAGGCCGTATTCGCGAACGACTTACGTAAACGACGTAAAAAATTCAAAACTTGACGCGGGAACGACGGCCATACTTAACATAGGATACGCCGCACTTACCCCTCATATAGCAGGGGTAACTATCCGACGGAAAAACGACATAAAAAAAAAACGACGGGCGGACGTTCGGTTCTGAATCGGCGGTTCTCCTCATTTGCATGTTCGTCGCGTATGATAACGGAAGCGCCACCTAGCGGACGGCGGGAGATTGCAGCCTAAGATCCGACGGTGTAAGTCACTTACACCAGTCGGCTCTAAGGGAGATCTATGCGGAACCTGATTTGAGGAATCAGCCACATAGATCCGAGCGTCGGATCACACAGATACGACGGTGTATCAGTAGATACGCCATTGTATCTCTATGTGAATCTACCCCTCGCCGTGTAAGTGTAAATATGCGCCGTCGTATCTGTGCGCCGTGCCCACAGAAACTAGGATACGCCTAAAAACTGACTTTATCCCACCGACGTAGAGTGGGTGCATATTTACGCTGGACGCATTTGGCGCTCCCATTGATTTTCGATGCAAATATGCAAATGAGGGAAATACGCCGATTCACGAACGTACTTGCGCCCGGCGCATGATTTAAGCGATTTGCGTAAGGGTTACGTCCAGCGTAAAGTTATTGTAAGTTAACAGACAGCCTAAAGCAGGGCTCGACAAAATCCGGGCGCCAGGTCGCAACTGCGACAAGAAATTGTGACCTGGCGCCTGCGCCCGCCGGTAATTGAGGCCGCGGCTTTGCGGTCTGCCGCGGCCTCAATTACCGGCTATCGCGTGGCGGGGGAGGTGTGGGACCCCACCTCCCCACCGCGCAATAACGCGGCGGGCCCGCAAAGGCCAGTAATTGAGGCCGCGGCTTTGCGGCCTTGTGAAGTGCCAAGCTTCCTTCTGTGATCTGCGCCATCTGGTAGTGACCGTTGGCATTACAAGTAAAAGAACATGTGTAATGTGTAATTTTTCACTGCCATCTCCTTCCCTCTAATTCAGTGGTTCTCAACCTTTCTCGTGCTGTGACCCCCTGATAAAATTTCCCTAGTTGTGGGGACCCCTAACAGTAAAATCTGGAGATAGGGTCCCTTCCAGCCCCTCCAACTTCACATTCCTCACTAGTCAGCTGACCTCTAGTCTCTGTCCCCCAGCCCCCAGCCATGCCGTGAACTGAATGGGCGGCTGCAGAGGCTGAGTGGACGGCTGCGGGCTTCGGGGACAGCCCAGCTGGGCAGCCGCGAAAAGGCTCCATGAGAAGTCCGGGCTTCAGGAACAGCCCAGGATTCTGTGACCCCTGGAAAATTGTCATTCGACCCCTGAGGGGGTCCCGACCCCCAGGTTGAGAAGCACTGCTCTAATTAGAACCCCCAAACATTAGAATAAAAAATTTATATAACACCCTAGAGAATAAAATGGCGATCCTCGCAATACTTTCTGTCACACCGTATTTGCGCAGCGGTCTTACAAGCGCACTTTTTTTGGGGGAAAAATACACTTTTTCAAATAAAAAAATAAAACAACAGTAAAGTTATCCCCATTTTTTTATATTGTGAAAGATAATGTTACGCCGAGTAAATTGATACCCAACACGTCGTGCTTCAAAATTGCGTCCTCTCGTAGAATGCCGACAAACTTTTACCCTTTAAAATCTCGATAGGCGACGTTTAAAAAATTCTACAGGTTGCATGTTTTGAGTTACAGAGAAGGTCTAGGGCTAGTATTATTGCTCTCGCTCTAACGATCGCGGCGATACCTCACATGTGTGGTTTGAATACCGTTTACATATGCGGGCGCTGCTCACGTATGTGTTCGCTTCTACGCACGAGCTAGTCGGGACGGGGCGCTTTTTCTGGCTCCTAACTTTTTTATCTGGCTCCTAGATTACAAGCAAATTTGTCAAACCCTGGCCTAAAGGTCAGGTGTCCGAGTCATCAGCTGTAGTTAATTAGCTCATGTAAATTAGGTCAATTGGAGCTCATTAGGTAACTATTGTGTGATGTTGTGGGTGGAGTTGGGTCATTGTTCATTTGGTTACTGCAGTATTCTTAAAGTGTATATAAGAGCCTGTATTTCTCAATAAAGGGTCTATTCCTGTGGAACCTCAAACAGAGCTGTGTGTCTTGTTTATTGGGGTTCGTTTGCCTACACTATCTCACTGAATAATTAACCACTTCAGCACCGGAAAAATTTACCCCCCTTCCTGACCAGAGCACTTTTTGCGATACGGCACTGCGTCGCTTTAACTGACAATTTCGCAACTGACACAAAAGACTTGCATCTTTTTTTAACCTCACCTACTATGTAACTATTTATATTAATTGGTTTACGCGTCTAAAAACTATTGAATATATTTATGGATTTTTTAATTTTTTTTTTATATTTTTTTTTTTTTACTAGTAATCATTTTCATTTAAGTGCTATTGCTTATGCTCTACATACTACTGACATCTGTACACTGCTCTGCATCCTACTGACCTATGTACACTGCTCTACATCCTACTGACCTATGTACACTGCCCTGCATCCTACTGACCTCTGTACACTGCCCTACATACTACTGACCTCTGTACACTGCCCTACATACTACTGACCTCTGTACACTGCTCTACATCCTACTGACCTATGTACACTGCCCTGCATCCTACTGACCTCTGTACACTGCCCTACATACTACTGACCTCTGTACACTGCCCTACATATTACTGACCTCTGTACACTGCTCTACATCCTACTGACCTCTGTACACTGCCCTACATACTACTGACCTCTGTACACTGCCCTACATACTACTGACCTCTGTACACTGCCCTACATACTACTGACCTCTGTACACTGCCCTACATACTACTGACCTCTGTACACTGCCCTACATACTACTGACCTCTGTACACTGCTCTACATCCTACTGACCTCTGTACACTGCCCTATATACTACTGACATCTGTACACTGCCCTGCATCCTACTGACCTCTGTACACTGCCCTACATCCTACTGACCTCTGTACACTGCTCTACATCCTACTGACCTCTGTACACTGCCCTACACACTACTGACCTCTGTACACTGCCCTACATACTACTGACATCTGTACACTGCTCTACATCCTACTGACCTCTGTACACTGCCCTACATCCTACTGACCTCTGTACACTGCCCTACATCCTACTGACCTCTGTACACTGCCCTACATCCTACTGACCTCTGTAGACTGACTTACGAACAATACCATGAGGGCTTGGTTGGCATAGAACAAATTTGGTCTCCACACAGAGTCTGGCTACATCAATCACCCTGAGGAGGGACAGGCAGACAGAAAGTGTGCAGCTTACCCCACCCATGATGCTGGAATGAGACCAGCAGCTGTCACAGAAATGGAGCGCTACACGCCGCTGACACTCTACAAGTCTGATCTTTACTTTGTCTCTATCTGGACCCTCTCTGACCTCCAGAATACTCTTTAACTTGTTAAATCTCTCCCCGCAAAAAATACAAGTAATGTTCTCAAACATGGTCCCTCAAAAAAAAAAAAAAAAACAATTCAGCCAACATGTTTCGCCTCAGGTCAAGGCTTCATCAGGGGTGATCAGTGCAACATCAATAAAAAGAAATGAAATGAAAATAAAGTGTGAATCAGAAATTCCACATGGCTAATGGCGTCCATTCCATCCCCACGCATGGGGTGACATCAGCACCATGGTCATGTGCGCAATGCTATCACCACGCAAACGCACCACCACGGTTGGCGGCAATGTCAACATTAGCTTCTCCCGCACATTTTTTAGTTGGAGCTTAGATGTTTGATATGCCCTTTTTCTTAGGCCCCCTTTCACATGATCCAACCGATCGGATCTACCTGTCCGTTTTTCAGGCGGATCCGATTGGGCCACCCATTGACTTCTATGGGGAGGCGGAGACACCCGCCCGGTATCTGATCCGACAAGATTCGCTGAAAACAGGCTTTTGGCGATACCTTCGGCCAGGACCGGACTGGGACAAAAAATAGGCCCGGGCTTTTTAGACTGAGCAGCCGGGGGGGGGGGGCAGCGGTGGCGGTGGCGCTTCACGGCGGCGGTTAATGATGGGATGTGGGGCACCTTGCATTTCTTGTGCAAAAGTTGAAGCTGCTATAGCTGCAAAGGGGCGGGGCCAACTCAATGTTGAACCCTCCGGACTAAGACTGGGAGGTCATTAAAGTTCATGTGCGTGTAAAGGAGGGTGTCCCAATACTTTTGGTAATATAGGGCCAGATTCAGGATGGAGAGCGTATCTTTGTGCAGGCGTAGCGTTTCCTATTTACGTTACGCCTCCGCAACTTTTACAGGCAAGTACCGTATTCGCAAAGCACTTGCTCCGTAAGTTGCGGCGGCGTAGCGTAAATGGGCCGGCGTATCCACGCGTAATTCAAACTGGGCAGGTAGGGGGCAGGTTGTATTTAAATTATCCCCGACCCCATGTAAATGACGCGCCGAACGAACTGCAGCTGTGAACAAATCCCAGTGCGCAAGCGTCAAATCACATCGCTAGTAGTAAATGTAAACAAAGTAAATGTAACTTGCGCCCAGCCCCATTCCGAATCGACTTACGCAAACGACGTACAATACGACGCTGTCCCGACGTCCATACTTAACATTGCCTGCGCCTCCTATAGCAGGGGTAACTTTACGCCGAAAAAAAGCCTTACGCAAACGACGTAAACTACGACGCCCGGCTGCAAGTACGTTCGGTAATCGCCGTAACTCCCTAATTTACATATTCAACGGGTAAAACGACGGAAGCGCCACCTAGCGGCCAACGTAAATATGCAACTAAGAGACTTACGCCACTCGTATATTAGCAGAATTCCGGCGTATCTTGTTTTCTGAATACAAAAAAAAAGATACGCCGGCGCATCTGAGAATTTACGCGGCGTATCAACAGATACGCCGCGTAAATTGTTGCTAAATCTGGCCCATAGTGTATATTCAGAGTATAGCAATAAACACTTGACAGAGACGTGAGTTCATTAAAAATCAATGGTGAATAATAAAAAAAAGAGAAAGAACATCTTTAGGAACTCCCATCCTATTCCAAAATCCACAAAAAGAAGAAACAAATAATAAAGAAAATAAAAGTGTGAGCCCCGCCCCCGGTTCCCGGCACGGTAACTATTACAATGTCTTGCCACATCGGTAGAGTGGAAATTCTCGAAAACTGTAAAGGTGTTCCTGGAAGCGTTCTCTGAGACGCCTAAGTGTCCTCCTATAAATAGTTTTCACCACAATCTGCAGGTGATAAAATAGATAATAATAATTTGTCTCTAGTCGTAGGCCGCGTACACACGATGAGATATATCCGCTCAAACTTGTCGGACGGAGAGTTTAGAGCGGACATGTCTCATCGGATTTTGGTCCGATGGCGTGTACACACCATCAAACCGAAATCCCCGCCAGCAGACGGCGCGCTGACGTGTCGGGGACGTGGCGGTGACGTTGACGCCGCCACGTCACCGCACCAGGAAGTAAAACACTTCCGCGCATGCGTCGAATCCATTCGATGCATGCGTGAGAAGATATGTCTAGTGTTGCTCACGAATATTCGCATTGCGAATATTCGCTACGAATATTGCATATTCGAGTATTCGCGAATAACGCGAATATCGCGGCGAATATTCGCTATTTCGAATATTCGAATGTTTTAAATTTTTTTTTAGAACAGATCACATCCTAGAGATCCCCATCGACGTCTAAAAGCATTGCTGGTATGATTAGAGACCTTGGGCCGAGTAGCTGCAGCGCTCATTTTATATTGCCGAAAAATCGCAATGCGATTATTCGGCAAATAGCGATATCGCGCGATTATTTTATATTGTAATATATCACGAATATTCTGAGCCAATCAGAGTACTCCATTCCGCATTTCTCGAAATTTCGAAATTATTTTGTATTGTAATATATCACGAATATTCTGAGCCAATCAGAGTGCTCCATTCCGCATTTCTCGAATATTCGCAATTATTGTGTATTGTAATATATCACGAATATTCTGAGCCAATCAGAGTGCTCCTTCCGCATTTGCCGAATATTCGCAATTATTGTGTATTGTAATATATCACGAATATTCTGAGCCAATCAGAGTGCTCCTTCCGCATTTCTCGAATATTCGCAATTATTTTATATTGTAATATATCACGAATATTCTGTGCCAATCAGAGTGCTCCATTCCGCATTTCTCGAATATTCGCATTCGCAATTCGCAATTCGCAATCGCATTCGCATTCGCGATAGCGAAAATTCGCAATCATTTCATTTCGAAAATATATCACGAATATTCGTATTTAGCGAATATCTGTCGAATATTCGACTATATATTCGAGATATATCGCGAATTCGAATATGGCATATTCTGCTCAACACTAGATATGTCTGCTGGTTAGCGTACTAACCAGCAGACATGTCGGGCGGACGGGTTGCCAGCCGACAGATTGGTAAGCATGCTTTGAAATCTGTCGGGTGGCCAAATCCGTCTGTTTGCCCGTACACACGGTCGAATCTGTCTGCTGGGACGGTCTGGCAGACCGTTTCCAGCAGACAGATTTGATCGTGTGTACGCGGCCGTAGAGTGTATGTGGTCACCTCCAAGAATATAAAGAGGAACAAAAACAATTCGGCTCCATTCACACCTGAGGGTTTGTTAGTTTTTGCTAAATTGGTCATATTTAGTTGTGTTAGCTGCTCTGCTCCCATTTATGTTAAAGAGGAGTTCCACCCAAATTTGGAACTTCCTCTTGTTCCACTCCTCACCCCCTTACATGCCACATTTGGCATGTAATTTTTTTTGGGGGGGGGAGTGGGGGCTTCAGTAGGAGTGGGACTTCCTGTCCCACTTCCTGCTTCCGCCGAGGGGCTGGTTAGGCGATTAAGCCTTAATCGCCTACACCAGCCCCTCCCTGTAGGCGATCACATGGGACACTGGCAGGTCCCATGCGATCGCCTCTCCAATCAGCGACTCGCGCATGCGCAGTGGGTGCCCGGCCGTGAAGCCGAAGGCTGTCACGGCTGGGTGCCCACAGTCTGGATGGAGACGCCGGCCGGGGAGGGGGGGGGGGGGAGAGGAGCAGAGGTGTATTTAGGTTTTGTGCTGCCCTAGGCCTGACTAAACTTGCGCACCCTCTAATTTAAATATGACCCACCCCTTCCTGTCAAAGCCACATCCCTGTCATATTCATGGGAAGAGGACAGAGGGACGCCCTGGCAGAAGGACAGAGGGAAGCCCTGGCAGAAGGACAGAGGGAAGCCCTGGGAGAAGGACAGAGGGAAACCCTGGGAGAAGGACAGAGGGAAGCCCTGGGAGAAGGACAGAGGGAAGCCCTGGGAGAAGGACAGAGGGACGCCCTGGGAGAAGGACAGAGGGACGCCCTGGGAGAAGGACAGAGGGACGCCCTGGAAGAAGGACAGAGGGACGCCCTGGGAGGAGGACAGAGGGACGCCCTGGGAGGAGGACAGAGGGACGCCCTGGGAGGAGAACAGAGGGACGCCCTGGGAGGAGGAGAGAGGGACGCCCTGGGAGGAGGAGAGAGGGACGCCCTGGGAGGAGGAGAGAGGGACGCCATGGGAAGAGGACAGAGGGCCGCCCCCCACAAAGTGCCGCCCTAGGCCTGGGCCTTGTTGGCCTAGGCCAGAATACATCCCTGGAGAGGAGCAGAGCCCCGGTCGGCGCGTCGCTGGAACGCAGGAGCAGGTAAGTGAGTGTTTATTAAAAGCCAGCAGCTACACTTTTTGTAGCTGCTGACTTTTAATAAACACATTTTTTTGGCTGGAACACCCCTTTAAAGCGGAGTTTCACGCCAGTATGCTGGGTTTTTTTTTTTTTTATAGCACACTTACTGTTTTATCGTAGAAATCCTTTTCTGTCCCCCGCGGTGGACGGCGCCAGTACAGCGCGTCACATCTTCCTAAGATACCCGATATGGACTCGGGTATTTCCGGCGCTATGCGGCGCCTGCGCACAGACCTAGGAGCTGACTGCGCAGGCGCCGTATTTCTCCGAGTCCTACGGCTATGGCGCGTCACGCCCTCCGAAATAGGACTCGGAGAAATACGGCGCCTGCGCAGTCAGCTCCTAGGTCTGTGCGCAGGCGCCGCATAGCGCCGGAAATACCCGAGTCCATATCGGGTATCTTAGGAAGATGTGACGCGCTGTACTGGCGCCGTCCACCGCGGGGGACAGAAAAGGATTTCTACGATAAAACAGTAAGTGTGCTATAAAAAAAAAAAAAAACCAGCATACTGGCGCTGACGCCAGTATGCTGAAGCGCATGGGAGATCTTATATTTAGGGTGAAACTCCGCTTTAAGTAGCGCGGTGAGTGTATGTACTACGGTATATACCACAATTTGCCATTTTTTCTTTTGATCACTTTCACTGCAGCAACTTTTTTTCATATATTTCAATATATATAGCCCAGTATGGATGTCTTTGAATACAGGGCTACACGTACTGTTAACACTGAAGGTGTTTTTTCCATCATTGACAATGACACTGAAATTGGTAGCATGTTCCTTAGATTGAAAAATGTTATGGTTTCTGAACTTCATTTGCAATGGGACATTGCCTTCTTAACGCAGTACGTCACAGAAGGTATGGTACCCAGGAGCCTCAGGTGGGAGGTTCAACCCCAGCAGGGTGACCCCGACCTTGACTCCTGGTACAGATACTTCAATGAGGCTGGTACCAACTTTTTACAATTTCTGATTTCCCAGTAAACAATCTAGACTTCTTGTACTAGATAGGGAAATCAGAGAGATTAAGGACAAAGTTTTGTTATTTAACAACTCTACTGAATACAACACACTTTCCTCTAATCTTCAGTTACATCTGGAGAAAGAGGACAGAGACCAGAAAACCAAGAAACATAAAAAGTATTCTAGGGATGCTGGCGATTATAAATATAGAACTGTGTTTAAATGGCAGAAAACCTTGGGGATCTCGCCAGTCCAGGATTCCCCTATCGAGGTCGATGGAGGTGACATTCCCAGTAATGAGAATTTATCAAACTCACATTAACCCAAGCCTGCCTATTCGAGACCCAGACCCCCCCCCCCCCTCCTCCATCTAAAGGATTTCCCCCTTGGGGCAGACACCCTAGTTTTCACACTCCAAGGAGAAATACCTCTAACCATGATAGAAAAGGAGGTAGAGGTCGGTCTAGGGGTAATATACCAGACCCTAGAACTTCTTACCATCCAAGGCATGACCATTATGAATATAACAAGTCACCAAGGAGACCCAATTAGTATAGGTCTCCACATGGCCCCAATCCATATTATGATTATCCATCAACATATACGAATAATAGGTTTGCACCACTTCGTGATATTCGTGATGAGTCCTCCAGTTACCAAAGACCCCATTCAGACTATGATCATCATGGTCCGGATGCCCGTCCAAATCAGGATTTTCATCAGGGCGGACAAGGCCACAAAAGGCCTTCGGACGTCAAAGAGGTAACCGGGGAGGCAAAAGGCACCAAAAGAAAAAAGAGAAGAACTTAATTGGCCAGGGGATATTCAATCTTAGTGGCAAAGAACTCTCAGTCAATGAATTAATTGTTCTTGACAAGGGTCTCAAATTGCCCCCCCCCCCCTAAGAAGCTTAAAGCGGAGGTTCACCCTAAATAAAGTCTCTCTCATGTGATCATGTGATCCAGCATACTAGCGTCAGCGCCAGTATGCTGTTTTTTTTTTTTTTTCAAATCCCCCACTTACTGTATTATCTTCAATTTTAATTTCTTTCCCCCACGGTGGACGGCTCGAGTATAGCGCGTCACATCTTACGAAAATACCCGATAAAGACTCGGATATTCTCGGCGCAATGCGGCGCCTGCACACAGACCTAGGAGCTGACTGCGCAGGCGCCGTATTTCTCCCAATCCTATTCTGGCTTTTTTCATAGCCGTAGGACTCGGAGAAATACGGCGCCTGCGCAGTCAGCTCCTAGGTCTGTGCGCAGGCGCCGCATTTCGCCAAGATTACCCGAGTCCTTATCGGGTATTTTCGTAAGATGTGACGCGCTATACTGGCGCCGTCCACCACGGGGGTAAGAAATTAAAATTGAAGATAATACAGTAAGTGGGGGATTTAAAAAAAAAAAGGGCAGGGCTCAGGGGGTGCTACATGCAGGGCTCAGGGGGGTGCTACGTACAGAGTGCAGGGCTCAAGGGGGTGCTACGTACAGAGTGCAGGGCTCAGGGGGATGCTACGTACAGAGTGCAGGGCTCAGGGGGATGCTGCGTACAGAGTGCAGGGCTCAGGGGGATGCTGCGTACAGAGTGCAGGGCTCAGGGGGATGCTGCGTACAGAGTGCAGGGCTCAGGGGGATGCTGCGTACAGAGTGCAGGGCTCAGGGGGATGCTGCGTACAGAGTGCAGGGCTCAGGGGGATGCTGCGTACAGAGTGCAGGGCTCAGGGGGATGCTGCGTACAGAGTGCAAGGTTCAGGCATGCATTACATACAGAGTGATAAATTCAGGAGTGCGTTGTACAGAGTGCAAGGTTTGGGAGTACATTACTTACATAGTGCAAGGTGCAGAAAAAAATCAGGAATTAAAGGAAAAAAAAAAAAAAAAACATACTTAGGTCGATGCGGCATCCCTCTGATACTGCATATATCACCTGCTGGCTCCACACTAAGAACTGAGTGATCCGACACCGCTGAACACTCAGTTCTTCCCTTTGCTCTGAGCAGAGATCTGTGACTGTCTGCTCTGTCCCTCCAATGCTCACTGGAGTGCTGGGCTGTGGAGGGGGCGGGGCTCAGGTTCTTGGCAGAACACTGAGAGGCTGAGCCAGCTGCTGGTGAGGCATCTGGGTGGATCGCGACTTTAATCTTCCTAGAGTCTGTACCAGCTCTGTTATAATCAGCCGACAGCGGACTTCAGTCATAGGAGTGCAGAACAAACTTCTGGGCAAAGATAGACACATTATCTGCGGTTATCTACGCCACTCCCCCCCGCTGTGTTTTGTGAGTCACACGGGTCCAAGAAGACAGCAGGGACCATTCCGATTGTGCAGTGCGACATGTGCATGTGCAGTAGGGAACCAGGAAGTGAAGCTGCAAGGCTTCACTTCTTGATTCCCTTACCTAAGATGGCGCACCCGAGAGACAGATTGGCTTCGGGTGCTGATATTGCGGGCGCGATGGACAGGGAAGTGTCCTTAGTTTAAAATTCAGCAGCTGCAGTATTTGTAGCTGCTGACTTTTAAAAGACAAAAATTTGGCGGAACTCTGCCAATGCCGGCGGTGTTAACCCTTTTTCGACCGCTTGCGGGGGTTAAAACTGCACCACTAGCGGCCGAAAATGACGGTAAATACGACAGTATAGTGGCGCTAAAGATCGCACCACTATACCGCCACCGCACCTTCACTGGTCTGTGTGAAAGGGGCCCAAACAAAAAGAAGTTGTAGGTAGCTGAGTAGCCTTACTTACAGTGTCTGAGGGGGAGGGGATGCCAAGGTATGCAGCATGCAATCTGTGTGTGCGCCAGAGATCCTGAGGACTTGGTGGAGATAGTTAAGATGGAGTTTTGATAGAAGAGTGAGCAAACCTGTCTTCAGAGGTTGTGTCTCTGCTTGGTGACTGCACTGCTCCCCCTTCTCTCTTCAGGATGTGTTATGCCTGGGTGCAGTGATTGGTGGGTACAGCTGGTCGGTGTTGTTCTGTAGGGGAGGTCAGTAGCTCCCCAGGAAAGGATGCTGGACAGACATGTTTCTAATTTGGACATCCAAGACACCCCCCAGGGTTTCCGATTTGTGCCCAAAGCCTGCCTGAGTAGTGAGAGTGATTGGAGCTGTATTGGCCAACCTCTGATGTCGGGATGGGTGGGGCCAATATGCGGAGCTCCGCCCCCTTCTTCAGACAGCCCGTGCACAAACAAATAGCCTGTGTTTATGCATTGGTGGGCGGGGAGAAAGGTGGCAGAGGGCAGGAACATTTGTAACTAGTGTATATGTACCCACAGCGGTGTATAATAAACCTGAATTATACACCGCTGTGGACACATATACTCTAGTTACAAATTGTCTTGCTCCCTGTCACCTTCCTCCCAGCCAGCCAATGCATAAACACAGGCTATTTGTCTGTGCACGGGCTGTCTGACAGAGGGGGCGGAGCTCCGCAAATATCGGCCCCGACCATCCCGACATCAGACCCTGGACTTGACAGGTCCACTCACTGTCAGTGTCACTTCTGGCCGTTCGCTCCTGGCTTGCCCACCAATCTAAACCAGGCTGGATAGATATTTTCATTGCTGCATGTCCTGCTTGGGCTAGGCTGTCAGCAGAAGTATAGGCACCCCCCTAAATCCAGGGACAGATCCGGGGACAGACACGGTCCAGGGACAGAGTCCTCAATCAGGGGACTGTCCCCGGAAATCGGGGACGTCTGGTCACCCTATCCGGTATGCCTCTGGTGTGACGGCATACCTGACCAAAAGTGCTTCTTTTACCAGTCCATAGTTCATAATATCCTTGTCTGGGATGGCCCTGAACGCTTCACTGGCCCGGCCGGCCAATTTCGTAGACAAAATGGTAACCCATTCCTCGGTGGGTACCCGGTGTAGGGCACATTGCCATTCAAAATCAGCAAGGTACCCATCAATCTCCCCTTCAACTTCAATGAAATTCTTAAAAGCAGCAAAATGTATTTGTCTCCTTTCCGTTGGTGCTGCTGTGACTTCTGCTGCTGCAGAACCTCTTTGCGGTAGCAAATGTGCATCCACAGCTGCTATAACCCGTTCTATGATCTCCGGTGGAGGGTTAGGACCATAATGTGCCAGTCTTAGTTCAACAGCCCGATTAAAACTTGCTTCTTCAGGTGTCCTTTCCGTTACGCTGGGTCTTTCCGTTACGCTGGGCCTTTCCATTACGCTGGGCCTTTCCGTTATGCTGGCCCTCTCCGCTCCATCCATTTGGACAAGTTCTGCAATAATGTCCATCTTCTTACGGTTGCTGGCTGGTCTGCCCCGGCTCTCCAGTAAGTCCTTGAGGGAAGAGCGCTTCATCCGTGCATACACCGCCTCAATTGTCATGTGTCCTTGTAGCCGTCCTTCTGAAGATGGAATCACCCCACTGCTGTGCCACCAATGTAACGGTCACCACCGCTTATGACCTTCCATCCAACCACGACAAGCTTATCTGACACACTGCGACAATCCTGCATACACGATCCATATCCATTCCCATAAACAAGACGAGACTCAAGCTCTGCACTTGCTTCAAAGATATGACAATTTATTGGTATTTTCTCAGCTTCTTATACAGTCTCAAGCATAATGCAGTTAATCACTGGCCAATGTAGTCTCCACCCCCCTTCACACCATGGGGGGCTTCAATCACACTCTAAAAGGCATTCAGGTAAGCTAACCATGTAGACTTGTCGGCACCGCATTTTCAATAGTGTTCAATTAACCTTGAATAATACACAGACATCTACAGTAGGTGACTGGGATATTGTGTCAATCTCGCTCCCTTTCTCGGCGAGATTGACCACCTACGAGCCCCATCGCGGGAGCCAGCGCCGAGCTGGCTTGCCGCGATGGAGACAAAGACGTCATAGAAGCGACGGGGATCCGACGCGGATTCCCGCCAATTCTACACGTGGGCGGAGTTTGTTATGAATCCTGAAAGAGAAATCCCCGCCGGATTTTTTAAAGAAAAATCCGGCATGGGTTCCCCCCTCAGGAGCATAACGGGCCCTTAGGTCTGTTATGGGTTGTAAGGAGACCCCCCTACGCCGAAAAAAACGGCGTGGGGGTCCCCCCACAATCCATACCAGACCCGTATCCAAAGCACGCCGGCCGGCCGGTCAGGAAGGGAGTGGGGGCGAGCGAGCGCCCCCCCCCTCCTGAGCCGTACCGGGCAGCATGCCCTCAACATGGGGGGGTCAGGTGCTCTGGGGTAGGGGGCGCACTGCGGCCCCCCACCCCAGAGCACCCTGTCCCCATGTTGATGAGGACAGGGCCCCTTCCCGACAACCCTGGCCGTTGGTTGTCGGGGTATGCGGGCGGGAGGCTTATCGGAATCTGGAAGCCCCCTTTAATAAGGGGGCCCCCAGATACCGGCCCCCCACCCTAAGTGAATGAGTATGGGGTACATTGTACCCCTACCCATTCACCTGCAAAACAAAAGTTTAAACACAAATAAACCACACAGTGTATTGAAATATTTTATTAGTTGGCCGCCGGGGGGGGGGTGTGTATGATCGCTTTTATAAAAGCGCCCCCCTCCGGCGGGCTTCTGTGGGGGGCTGGGTGCCGCCGTCTGGTTCTTTTCCGCCGCCGGGGGGGGCGCTTTGATAAAAGCGCCCACCACCCGGCGGGCTTCTTTCGACGTCTTCGGCGGCGGGGGGGGGCTTCTCCCACTCTCCGGGGTCTTCTCCCGCTCTCCGGGGGTCTTCTCCCACTCTCCGGGGGTCTTCTCCGCTCTCCGGGGGTCTTCTTCTTCTTCAGGACTCGCCGCCGCTATCTTCGTGTGTTAGCTCAATTACTAGCGGCGGCGGTCCCCTCTTCTGCGACGTCGGCGTCTTCTTCTTCTTCTTCTTCTTCTGCTGCTGTCCAGATGTTGACGCGACGCTTCCTCCCGCTGTTATGCCCGGCGCGCGGCTCGCAGCGAAATATATAGGCCTGTCTTGTGACGTCGCAGTCCCATCATGCTCCGGTAGGTAGCACGTGGTACCTACCGGAGCATGATGGGACTGCGACGTCACAAGACAGGCCTATATATTTCGCTGCGAGCCGCGCGCCGGGCATAACAGCGGGAGGAAGCGTCGCGTCAACATCTGGACAGCAGCAGAAGAAGAAGAAGAAGAAGAAGACGCCGACGTCGCAGAAGAGGGGACCGCCGCCGCTAGTAATTGAGCTAACACACGAAGATAGCGGCGGCGAGTCCTGAAGAAGAAGAAGACCCCCGGAGAGCGGAGAAGACCCCCGGAGAGTGGGAGAAGACCCCCCGAGAGCGGGAGAAGACCCCGGAGAGTGGGAGAAGCCCCCCCCCGCCGCCGAAGACGTCGAAAGAAGCCCGCCGGGTGGTGGGCGCTTTTATCAAAGCGCCCCCCCCGGCGGCGGAAAAGAACCAGACGGCGGCACCCAGCCCCCCACAGAAGCCCGCCGGAGGGGGGCGCTTTTATAAAAGCGATCATACACACCCCCCCCCCCCGGCGGCCAACTAATAAAATATTTCAATACACTGTGTGGTTTATTTGTGTTTAAACTTTTGTTTTGCAGGTGAATGGGTAGGGGTACAATGTACCCCATACTCATTCACTTAGGGTGGGGGGCCGGTATCTGGGGGCCCCCTTATTAAAGGGGGCTTCCAGATTCCGATAAGCCTCCCGCCCGCATACCCCGACAACCAACGGCCAGGGTTGTCGGGAAGGGGCCCTGTCCTCATCAACATGGGGACAGGGTGCTCTGGGGTGGGGGGCCGCAGTGCGCCCCCTACCCCAGAGCACCTGACCCCCCCATGTTGAGGGCATGCTGCCCGGTACGGCTCAGGAGGGGGGGGGGGCGCTCGCTCGCCCCCACTCCCTTCCTGACCGGCCGGCCGGCGTGCTTTGGATACGGGTCTGGTATGGATTGTGGGGGGACCCCCACGCCGTTTTTTTCGGCGTAGGGGGGTCTCCTTACAACCCATAACAGACCTAAGGGCCCGTTATGCTCCTGAGGGGGGAACCCATGCCGGATTTTTCTTTAAAAAATCCGGCGGGGATTTCTCCTTCAGGATTCATAACAAACTCCGCCCACGTGTAGAATTGGCGGGAATCCGCGTCGGATCCCCGTCGCTTCTATGACGCGCTCGCTGGAATGTACTTTTACTATTCCAGCGAGTGCGAGATGTCGGCAGCCTGTCGCCGAGATTCAGCGCGATGCTGGCGTGCTGAAAACACATTCTCGGCGGCAGGCACTGTAGTTGAATAAGTTATCTAGACAGCTTTATCACACAATGGCAGAGTCTTGTGAGAGTGGGTGCAATCAACACCTTCAACGGAATGTCTTTACAGTGAATAGCCAACACCTTAAGATATTTCAATAGCATATTATACAAAGGTATGACTCACTGTCTGGTTCACCTGGTCATGTCATCATGAACTCCTTGTGATATCTCAGTCCTAAAATGAAGTATTAATAATGTCCCATCTGTAATATATGAATTATGATTCTTTGTCACCCTATGTACAAAAGTGACTCCTGTTACATCAACCTATCCCCAGAGATGGATTTCTCTCACTCTGCAACCGCAAAGACATCATAGTGCGTCCAGCAGATAAAGGGGGTGGGCTGGTAGTTCTGGACAAATCTGACTATAATGCAGAGATGGATCGCATCCTTAGCGATGTAGATACCTACCAGGAAATCCCCAACGATCCAACCAACGTTTTCAAAAAAGAATTGGTTAATTTAGTGAATAAAGGTTTTAGCTCGTGTATTTTAAACAAGAAAGAGAAAGCCTATTTGATACCGGTTGCTCCAAGAATACCAACGATTTATCAACTACCAAAAATTCACAAAGATCCCCTTAGACCTCCCGGAAGACCAATAGTAAGCGGGATCGACTCAATCACATCCCGAATTGGTCGTTACATTGATTTTTATTTACAACCGCTTGTCAAACTTACTCCATCTTACCTCAAGGACACTACTTCTACGATTAAACTCCTGGAAGGTATTAATATTTTAGGTGATTATCTTCTAGCAACTGCTGACGTGGCTTCATTGTATACGTGTATTCCCCAACATTTGGGGTTTGAAGCTGTCACCTATTTTTTGAACCAAGATCATTCCATTGTGGATGAACAAAAGTCGTTTATTATTAAACTTTTACAGTTTGCAACTACCCACAATTATTTTTGGTTTAATCAGAAGTTTTATTTGCAAAAACGAGGTGTCGCTATGGGGGCCAAGTTTGCCCCTAGTTTAGCCAATTTGTTCATGGCTAAATGGGAGGAGGACGTAGTTTATTCGGGTCGTCATCCCTCTCTAGTATTATGGGCTAGATATATAGACGACGTCCTCCTCCTTTGGGATGGTTCATCCGAGTCATTTAACGAATATTTCTCATTTCTGAATAATAATGACCGTGGTATTCTTTTCACACATACCAGTAATTCCGGTAAAAATCAATTTTCTGGATTTGGAAATAGAGCTGGAATCACGGCATTTTAAGTTTCAGACACATTTTAAGGCTACCGACAGGAACAGCTTTATTCCCAGAGACAGCTGTCATCATAAGTCCTGGCTTGACTCGGTCCCCCGTAGTAAATTTTTACGTTTGCGTAGGAATTGTACGGATGTTAAGACCTATTTTATTCAGGCACAGATTCTGAAGGAGAGATTTATAGAAAAAGGCTACGATGCCTCAATAGTTGATTCGGAATTACAAGAGGTGGGAATAATTGATAGAACTTCTTTGTTGTCTCAAAAACCCCCTCGAGAATCTGATAGTACATTCAAGTACTCTTTGTTGACCTCTTATTCTAACCAACACAAAGATGTCAAATCCATTATCAACAAGCATTGTTTGGTCCAAGTCCAAGAACAAAATTCTTGGACCAAATCTACCTGATACGGCCAAGGTCATATTTAAAAGAGCACCCTCACTAAGAAAGAGTATTGCCCCCAATGTAATTGATCCACCAGTACGCCCTTTATTCTTTCAAGATATGAAGGGTTATTTCCCGTGTAAAAAGTGTAATGTAGTGTTTAACACTAATGGCAAATCAAAATCTCTTGAGTTTCGATCAACCAAAACGGGTCGTGTGTACCCTATCAAAACCTTTTGTACGTGTGCCACAACTCATAATGTATACCTCATCACCTGCCCGTGCGGGAAGCAATACGTGGGACGCACAATACGTGCTTTCTCTGTACGAGTGGGTGAACACGTGAGTAAGATTTTGGGTGGTTGTACCAAACACACAGTACCCAGACATTACAGAGAATGCCATGCTCACAATCCAAAGGGTACCCAATTTCTAATTATAGATAAATATGTGGCACCTTGGAGGGGCGGAGCTAAAACAAGAGGCGTTTCTAAGTTAGAAACGTATTGGATTTATGAATTGTGCACTTACGTCCCACATGGCTTAAACGTAGAGTGGGACGTGAATGCATTCATTAACCAATCATAGTACCCCTGTCATTTGTCAGATTCCAAGTCCCTATCTGGTTATTATGGTTATCTTAATAGGTTGTATCGATTTTTTGACCTCAGGTTATTTTGTTTATTCACGATATGTGGTCATTGTGATATACTTCCTTAATAACTATTTATACAAATCATATCGTTTTATACAAGTATTTTATATACTGTGTCTATTCATTTCTTGATGTGTAGTCATTTACATCCACAGAAGTTATTTTAAGTGATTTCCTGTTGTTTTAAATGTTTTATTTTCTATATCCCATCAAACGGGTGGCCTGGAGCTCCTTTGCGTTTCATTGACTAATTAGTAGACATTTTTTTTTTTGTTCTGTTTCATATCGTTCCGTTTTTTCGTTTTCGTGCGTTTTTCGTAAGACGCCCGTTTTCCTGTTTGTTCCTGTTCGTTTTTCGTATGACACGATTTTTTCGTATTCCGATCGTTTCGTATTTTCGTTACTGTTTTATTTTCGTACATGCGGGATGGTTCGTTATTCGGTATAATTCATGTTCGTTACTTGTTAGACAATAATTTTCGTAAATTTTCGTCAATGATTTGCATTCTGTATCTTTTGCTATTTTCAGTCGTATGTTCATATGACATCTATAACAAAAGATTTGCATTCTGTATTTTAAATTCCTTTTTTCTGTTCGTATTTTGGATTCAAAATACAGCATGCAAATCTTTTGTTATAGATGTCATATGAACAATGAACATAGGACTGAAAACAAACAGAAAAAGGATTGAAACAAAATACAGCATGCAAATCTTTTGTTATAGATGTCATATAAACAATGAACATAGGACTGAAAACAAACAGAAAAAGGATTGAAACAAAATACAGCATGCAAATCTTTTGTTATAGATGTCATATAAACAATGAACATAGGACTGAAAACAAACAGAAAAAGGATTGAAACAAAATACAGCATGCAAATCTTTTGTTATAGATGTCATATGAACAATGAACATAGGACTGAAAACAAACAGAAAAAGGATTGAAACAAAATACAGCATGCAAATCTTTTGTTATAGATGTCATATGAACAATGAACATAGGACTGAAAACAAACAGAGAAAGGATTCAAACAAAATACAGAATGTAAATCTTTTGTTATAGATGTCATTTTCGTTCTTTTGCCGTTTTCGTTTTGTCATTTTTTTTTCGTCGGATCATTCGTTCGTATTTGCGGTTGTTCGTTATGCGGCTCATTCGTAATCTCGTAGTTTTCATATTTTGGTGCTTTAATTTTTTCGTATGTACACATTATCCTGCGGGTACGAAAATAACATTCGTACGAACGGGAATGCACATATCTACTAATTAGTCCTGGAGCGCATACTTTGTTCCAATGCCCGTCCTGGTTCGTTAATTTTGAGCTTATTTGATGGTCCTTGATTGGCCAGCCCGAATTTACTATCTGATAGGACGGCGGAGTAATGTTATGGAAGCTTTCTTCTGTCATGACGTTTTTTCCCTATGGGACGGCATGCACGCATCCGACGTTGCGTTCCATCTCCTCGTATAGCTGTGAGGCTTGGAACGCACGTCGAGCGCACTTTGCCCTTTCGATGCTCTCCCGTGATTGGTTAGCTCGAATACACCACCTGACAGGATGGCGGAGTGATGTCGGAAGCGCACTCCCCCGTCGTGACGTCCTTCCTTCATGGGATGGTACACATGCATTCGACGTTGCGCTCCACTGCCTCGTATGGGTGTGAGGCTTGGAACGCTCGCCGCATCTGCCATTTTACCGCATACCCGGAAGTGTTTAGCAATTGATGTTTCCATCCCACCTCCTGTGGTAATTAAGGTATGAGGGTATACCATATATAAAGGGTCTTTTTATTAGCAGTAGGACAATTCCCATGAGGATGTTTTTGAAACGAAACGTGTCGGGAACCAATTGACCCCACTGCCTGTGCATGTTTATGCCCATGTTGTTTACCCAAATGTGAGTGTATTACATTTTTTTATGTGCCTAGTAAATTTTTAAATCGGATTTACGCTATGTGCATTTTTATTTATTTTTTCTTGTAACTGGGCCTCCTGAGTCATCTTATATCATTGGATGACTCTTGTGGATGTGGTTATCATCTTATCTGGTCTCCTATCTGGTCTGATGTCTCTACTCTACCTCAACATTGGAGTCTATTCAGAAGCCATCCCTGATGTTACACTAAGCGTGGTTTGACCTAATAGGTGTAAACTTAATTGGGTCATCTTCATCTGGTAAGCCTTTCACTAATATCACCGGTGTAGATCTTCTGGATTAATCTACATTCAGTCACGTCTTCATTGATCTGTTTGGATTCATTATAAATTTTTATACAACCATAGACATTTCTTTTTGAACACTATTGGTAGTTACTTTGTGTTTATCAATTATCACAAAATTTCATTAAGCGCTACACATTGTTTTTTCGTTTGTTAGTTTTTGCTAAATTGGTCATATTTAGTTGTGTTAGCTGCTCTGTTAGTTTTTGCTAAATTGGTCATATTTAGTTGTGTTAGCTGCTCTGCTCCCATTTATGTTAAGTAGCGCGGTGAGTGTATGTACTACGGTATATACCACAATTTGCCACATCTGAGGGTAGCACAGCGATAGCTTCTGTACCATGTTTTTTTACTCCTTTTTTTTTTTGGCGTGTTTTTGGAGCAGCACGATTTATTGGAATGGGCTTCCTTCTGCTCTACAACGTGATGCTGCCACCACCATGTTTCACGGTGGGGATGGTGTGTTGAGTGATGTGCAGTGTCAGTTTTCCCCCCACACATAGCGTTTTTTTGTTGAATTTTGGTGTCATGTGACCAGAGCACCTTCTTCCACATGTTTGCTGTGTCCCCTCCCCCACATGGCTTCTCACAAACCGCAAACATGACTTCTTCTGTCTTTCTTTCCCCAATGTCTTTCTTCGTATCACTCTTCCATAAAGAGCAGATTTGTGGAGAGCACCACTAATAGTTGTCCTGTGGACAGATTCTCCCCCCTGAGCAGTGGATCTCTGCAGATCCTCCAGAGTTACCATGGGCCTCTTGGCTGCTTCTCTGATGAATGCTCTCCTTGCCCGGCCTGGTCAGTTTAGGTGGACGGCCGTGTCTTGGTAGGTTTGCAGTTGTGCCATACTCTTTCCATTTTCCGATGATGGATTGAACAGTGATGGTCCCGATGTTCGAGTTGAGCGTAAGTTCAACTTGAACATTAAGTGCTCGTTTGTTCATAGAACACGCAAACATATGTAAGATCGCAGTGCATTGACGGCTGCTGGTTGGACAAAGCATGCACCAGACCTGCATGCTTTGGCCAATCACAGCGCAATCTGCTGTGAGAGCCACGATTGGCCAAAGGCAGGGTGCCTTTAGCCAATCAGCCAATTTAGCCAATATAAGGCTGCTTCCACGGCGGCCGTATGTAGTGTGATGTGGAGATTGAGACTTGAGAGAACTTGAGTTAGATTAGGCAGGTTAGTTAGTGGCGTGCAGCCAGTTTAGTATATGTAGCACCCATGTACTTCAAAGTACATGTGCTGGTGAAATTTCGGGGAACGATCAGAGTGTAGCATGCTCTGATCTTGATTCTGATTGTTTTGGGGCTCTCTGTTTCAGCTTGGCTGTGCTGTGGGTTCATCCTGCTGTGCTTGGAGTGGTGTTCCACCCCAGGACAGTAGGTGGCAGCAGTGGAAGCTGAGGTTCGGCTGCTCTTTTCTAGCAGCCAATTGGAAGGCCTGGTCCTCGCTGGGCATGCTGGGAGAGGGTACTTATGAGGCAATTTTGAGGAGTTCGTCTTCTTCTTCTTGCCTGGAGTGTGACACCCACCTTGAGGGTGATCACAATCACCGCTCCCCGTGCGTTATGGCCTACCTGGCCGGGGCGTGGGAGCTACGTGGAGTTCTTGGTTCCGGAGCCAAGCTGGTCCGGAACACTTTGAGCACAATGGGGACCTAGTGACTTACTGGGTTCCCACCATCGGAGATCCCAAGCAAGTTGAGGTGTTTGGTGGGGAGTCCAGTTGAGGGACACCAATGAGAGGCTGGTGGCCCAACAGCACTGGAACAAACCATCGGGGGTCGAGGTACTGGACACTGAGGGATTGATTTCTCTCTCAGTCAGTACCCTGGCGACATTGGAGAAAGATTCAGGAAAACCCATTTACTCAGGAGGAGTTCCTCCACATTCATACTCGGGCAAGCCCTGTGGCAGAGGCATCCTTCTTAAGTTCCGAGTGATACTCTGGCCGCCAGGTCTGTGAGAGAAACCTGTCCAGGTACGCTATACCCACTCAAGTTGGAGTGGCGCAGAAAGACTGATAGTTGTCGAAAGCAGGATTGCTTCAATCTCCGAGGCCTGAGTCTGCTACCCTCCTTCAAAACCTTTCTTTTATCCTTCCCCCACCTGTTTTTACCCAGCTGGATAATAAAGAGCACCTATAAAAGGGACTTTCTATTTGCGGACATTCCTGTATTACTATTGTATTCATTGTTCACCCTAGACACATCGCCAGAGCCATGAGGTATCATGCCATCTCTATTCTAACCAGCGGCTCCTTCGGGGGTGAGCGCTACACATATATATATATATATATATAGTAAATTTCGGGGGAACCAGCTAGATCGCAGGACACAGGCTTTTCAATCAAAACTGGCTTCACAGCAGCAAAAACAAAAGAAATAACAGTCTCACCGACTTGTAGAGCTCAGAACTGCTATCGCAGTTAACAGTGGCGGCCCGTCCATAGGGACGCACGGGCGTCGCCCCCCTCCCGCAGTCACACCAAAAAAAAAAAAACGGGCCCTTTAAGAACTTTTATTCGGCTAAAATGTCATTTTGACATTTTAATCGCAGTTCTGGCGGCCGTCTATAGAGGGCGCTGCAGCGCCACCCCCTCTCGCAAATAACACACATTCGTGCATAAATGCACGAATGTATGTTATTGTTGATTGCCAGCTGCCTGATCTATTCATATAACCGGACATGGGTCGCCGGTTACCCGAATAGCGGCAGCTGGTTGGCTGAGGGGAACTGCCTATCAAAGCCAGCGGCTCTGAAAAGGCTTTTCCCGGACCGCCCTCCGGCTCTCGGAAGTCTATACTCGGAGCGCAGCCAGCCTGCGTTCCTTGAAAAAGACTGACGGCCGTTTCAGCCAATCAGGTTCCAGGATTCTGGTTATCAGGAACCTGATTGGCTGAAGCGTCACCAAGCGGGACAAGACATCGAGGGAGGACATGGAAGCTTCAGGTAAGTTCATTTTACAGGGAAAGGGGCGACAATGGGCACAGAGAGCGGCAAAGGGGACAGAGAGCGGCAAAGGGCACAGCACAGTGACAACAATGGGCACAGTGGCAACAATTAAAGGGCACAGCACAGTGACATGCACAGTGGCAACAATGGGCACAGTGGTGGCAATTAGCACAGTGGCTGCATTTGATGGCATGGCACAGTGGTGACAATTGATAGGACAGTGACTGCATTTGATGGCATGGCACAGTGACTGCATTTGATGGCATGGCACAGTGACTGCATTTGATGGCATGACACAGTGACTGCATTTGATGGCATGACACAGTGACTGCATTTGATGGCATGGCACAGTGGCTGCATTTGATGGCATGGCACAGTGATGACAATTGATGGCACAGTTGCTGTGTCGCATGGCACAGTGGTGACAATTGATGGCACAGCGACTGCGTTTGATGGCATGGCACAGTGGTGACAATTGATGGCACAGCGGCTGCGTTTGATGGCATGGCACAGTGGTGACAGTTGATGGCACAGTGACTGTGTTTGATAGGCACAGTGAGGCTGCAATTTTTTTTTTTCATTTGCACCCCCCCAAAAAATCTGAGCACCAACCGCCACTGGCAGTTAAACAGTCCTTAATTGAGGATGCAGGTAAGTTCCCCAAATAGCAGGCTTCCAGGCAGGACACTGCCAAGTGCTTTTACAGCTTTCACAGCTTTTCCCTGTCCACCATCACCATCCACAGTCTCCACTATACTCCTCCACACGCGCCAACAACTTCCTGTCTTGCTTTAAGCCACTTCCTTGGCAACGGCGGATCCAGGGAGGGGGGGCAACAGGGCAATTGCCCCCGAGGCAATCATGTCACATTGGCTTTTACCATTTTTTTTAAAACTGGTTTGCGGTGCCTGCAGCCAGGCTCGGACTGGCCATAGGGCAAACCTAGCAAATGCCTGTGGGCCGCGGGCCGGCTTTGGCCCGCGGGCCGATTGCGGCCGCGAACGGCCCTCGGCGGCCAGCGGGCCGTATGTCACGTCTCCCCAGGGTTGTACACCACCAACACAGCGCCAGATAGAGAGAGATCAGCTGGGGTGTCATAGCCAGCTCTGACACTTCTCCCCCCTCCCACCACGCGCCAGATTGCTGCCCCCTCCTCCCCTCCCTTGCTGCCCCCACGGCCAGTTAGAGGAGAGGAGCTGCTTCTACTCCTCCCCCTCCTCTCTTCTTCTCCTCCCGTGTCTGCCCCGCCCACTCTCCCGACGGACACTGTTCTGCTGCCTAAGGGATGTGGGCGGGAAGATTCAAGCCCAGCAATCAGAAAGGAAAGATGGAGTCTGATATCCATCCATCAAGTCAGTCCCTCCTGCCTCTGAGTGAGTACTGAGAGTACTGTACACTGATGTATGGGGTGCCCTTCATTCCCTTCTCTCTCGCTCTCTTTTCACCTTTCTTTCTCTCTCTCTCTCTTTTTTTTTCCGTTTGCACCCCCTCCCACCAGCTGCCACTGTAGATAGATAGATAATAATCTATCTAGCTATCTATCTACAGTGGCGGCTGTTGCTCAAAATTTTTGGTGGGCGCAAATGAAAAAAAAAAAAAAAACAATTGCAGCCTCACTGTGCCCATCAAACGCAGCCACTGGGCCCATCAATTGTCACCACTGTGCAATGCCATCAAGCGCAGCCACTGTGCCATCAAACACAGCCACTGTGCCATCAAACGCAGCCACTGTGCCATCAATTGTCACCACTGTGCCATGCCATCAAACACAGCCACTGTGCCATCAATTGTCACCACTGTGCCATGCCATCAAACACAGCCACTGTGCCATGCCATCAAACACAACCACTGTGCCATCAATTGTCACCTCTGTGCCATGCCATCAAACACAGACACTGTGCCATCAATTGTCACCACTGTACCATGCCATCAAACGCAGCCACTGTGCCATCAATTGTCACCACTGTGTCATGCCATCAAACACAGCCACTGTGCCATGCCATCAAACACAGCCACTGTGCCATCAAGTGTCACCACTGTGCCATGCCATCAAACGCAGCCACTGTGCCCTTCAATTGTCGCCACTGTGCCAATTGATGCCCCTGTGCCCTTTAATTGTTGCCACTGTGCCCATTGTCACCACTGTGCCCATTGTCGCCACTGTGCCCATCGTCACCACTGTGCCCATCATCGCCACTGTGCCCATCATAGCCACTGTGCCTATTGTCGCCACTGTGCCCATTGTCGCCACTGTGCCCATTGTCGCGGCTGAGCCAGAGGGGGCGGCACTCCGGCGCCCTCTATAGACACACCGCCACTGTCTATCTATATCTATCTATCTATCTATCTATTTATCTTTATCTATCTTCCTTCCTTCTCTTCTTTCTTTCTATCTTTATCTATCTTCCTTCCTTCCCTTCTTTATCTATCTTCCCTTCTTTCTTTATCTATATTTCTTTCTTTATCTATCTTCCTTCCTTCCCTTCTTGCTTTCTATCTTTATCTATCTTCCTTCCTTCCCTTCTTGCTTTCTATCTTTATCTATCTTTCTTGTTTATCTATATATCTTTCTTGTTAATCTATCGATCGTTCTTGTTTATCTATCCATCTTTCTTGTCTATCTATCTATCTATCTATCTATCTATCTATCTATCTATCTATCTATCTATCTATCTATCTATCTATCTTCCCTTATTGCTTTCTATCTATCTATCAATCTATCTTCCTTCCTTCCCTTCTTTCTTTTTATCTTTATCTATCTTTCTCCCCCCCCCCCCGGGCTGCTCAGTCTAAAATGCCCAGGCCTGTTTTTTGTCCCAGTCCGGGCCTGCCTGCAGCTGCCGCTGCCGAGTCTCTCACTCTCTCTCATCACCAGGGCCGGTAGGCTGCCTGTCCTGAGGCTGCTTTGAGCTGTAGCTGACTGCAGCGCTCCCCTCTCTCCTGCGTGTATAACATTGGGCATCTCTGGCTGTGTGTGAGAGCTGGATCTGTGTCCGGCTGTGCTGCCTGTGCTAGACCTGCTCGTGTGATAGTAGATGGAGATGGAACACTGATTGAATCAGTGTTTTGTCTATCACACAAGCCCGTCTAGGGGGACCTTGCTAGAGCACACTGCCCTGCCGAACACAGACCTACAGCTCCTGTTTGTTCCATGACACACGTCGGGAGAGAAGATACCTGCTGTGTGTGATCGAGGTAATGCCATGGTGAGTGCCATGCACAGTGTGGCTGCATTAATAGACAAAAGTGGGGATGCATTTATATACAAAAGTGGGACTGGATTCATAGACAAAAGTGGGACTGGATTCATAGACAAAAGTGGGACTGGATTCATAGACAAAAGTGGGCCTGGATTTATATACAAAGGTGGGACTGCATTCATATACAAAGGTGGGACTGCATTCATATACAAAGGTGGGACTGCATTCATATACAAAGGTGGGGCTGCATTGATATACAAAAGTGGGACTGCATTAATATACAAAAGTGGTAGTGCATTAATAAATAAATGTGGGACTGCATTAATATACAAAAGTGGGACTGAATTTTTATACAAAGGTGGGGCTGCATTCATATGCACAGTGAGGCTGCAATGATGGGCACTGATGAGGCTGCATTGATCTCTTGTACCATGTCTTCAGTCTCTAAACATCCCTTGTACCATGCCTGCAGTCTCTGACCATCCCTTGTACCATGCCTGCAGTCTCTGACCATCTCTTGTACCATGTCTGCAGTCTCTGACCATCTCCTGTACCACGTCTACAGTCTCTGACCATCCCTTGTACCACGTCTGCAGTCTCTGACCATCTCCTGTACCACGTCTGCAGTCTCTAACCATCTCTTGTACCATGTCTGCAGTCTCTAACCATCTCTTGTACCATGTCTGCAGTCTCTGACCATCTCTTGCACCATGTCTGCATTCTCTGACCATCTATTGTACCATGTCTGCAGTCTCTGACCATCTCTTGTACTATATCTGCAGTCTCTGACCATCTCTTGTACCATGTCTGCATTCTCTGACCATCTCTTGTACCATGTCTGCATTCTCTGACCTTCTCTTTTACTATGTCTGCAGTCTCTGACCATCTCTTGTACCATGTCTGCAGTCCCTGACAATCGTCTAGAAACTATGGAATAGATTTATGGCAGTTATATTTAAATATTTTTTACTAGTAATGGCAGCAATCATTGATTTTTTAGCGGTACTGCAACATTGCAGCGGACACATCGACACCTAATTGAGTTCTGTAAGCAACACCTTATTTTCTGGCAGTGCCCCTCCCGAGACTAGACTCTGGATCCGCCCTTGTTCCTTGGACAGGTGCGTTAACTCTTTCTGTTCCCTTAAAGCATAGGTGGCAAACACAAGGCCCGCGGGCCGAATCAGGCCCTCCAGGCCATTTCATGTGGCCCTCGCACCTGCCCTGCAGCTGCAGGAGAGCTCCAGCCCTCCTCTGGTCCTACTCCAGACCTCTACTTTCTGCTTTCAAGCAATGCATACAGCTTCTTCCCGGCAGCAGCATAAGAAAAGGGGGTGTACTGTGATGTAAGGGAGAGTGGGGGACTCAACTTCTGATGGTGGGGGGGGCTCTTGACATTTAATGTAAAGGGGAGGGGATGCGCTGGACATCTAATCTTACAGATACAACCGGCCCTTTTGAGAGCAATCATAATGCTGATGCGGCCCACAATGAAATTGAGTTTGACACCCCTGCCTTAAAGGGACCAAAGTCCAAACAGAGGGGAAATATAGCGTCCTTCCAGGACCCAGCCATGGCGTCCTGTAAATATCCCCCCCCCCCCTGTGCCCCAATGCCAAGGAGGTGGAGGCAACAGTGGAGCTCAAACAATGGACTCGGGAGAGGGCATCTGCATTTTGATGCAGTCTCCCGGGCCTATGCTCCACTACAAATTGTAATTCCTGGAGCACCAAGAATAGGGTGACCAGACATCCCCAGTTTCAGGGGACAGTCCCCTGATTGAGGACACTGTCCCCGGACCAAGTCTGTCCCCAGATTGGATTTAATAGGGGGCAGGGGCAATTTCAAAGACAATCAGTGGAGAATTTAAATAAAAAAATTAGAATTATACACCCCGGCTCCGCCGTTCCTACTAACATAGGGGGGTTGTATTTTTCCCATTATCTGTGCCCCTTTCTGATGATCATGTGCTGGTCGGAGCGGTGGGAATATTTCTTCAGTTTTGGGTGCCCATTCAGCTTCGCTCGCATGTTCTTCTGCCTTGGCTCAAGTCCTGGCCAGCCACTTGCCTATCTCCTTGCCTTCCCTGGTGGAGCGGTCTTCCTCCGCACCCCATCCAGTATTAGCTGGGGCCCGGGGAGTAAGACTTGAGAGGCTGCGAGGCGGTGGCGGCGACGGGTAGAGAGTCGCTGATTGCCGCCATTACTAGTAAAGAAAAAATATGTCCCCGGATTTCATTTAAAAAATCTGGTCACCTTAGCCAAGAACCAACAGGTAATCCTGGCATTAGTCCCTTTACCTTGCCTCATCCATGTTAACCACTTCCCGCCCGCCGCATGTACATATACGTCCACAGAAGGGAACGTTAAGGCAGATGGGCGTATATATACGTCCCTGCCTTTGCGCGGGTCGGGGGTCCGATAGGCACCCACCCCCCCACCCCCCCCCCCCCCCCCCGCTACATGCGGCGGTCGGAAACCCGCGGGGAGAGTTCCGGGACGAGGGCGCAGCTCTAAGTTTCTAGCCGCCCGCTCGCGATCGCTCCCCGGAGCTGAAGAACGGGGAGAGCCGTATGTAAACACAGCTTCCCCGTGCTTCACTGTGGCGGCGTCATCGATCGTGTGATCCCTTTTATAGGGAGACTCGATCGATGACATCAGACCTACAGCCACACCCCCCTACAGTTGTAAACACACACAAATCCTACAGCGCCCCCTTGTGGTTAACTCCAAAACTGCAACTGTCATTTTAACAATAAACAGTGCAATTCAAATGCATTTTTCGCTGTGAAAATGACAGTGGTCCCAAAAATGTGTCAAAATTGTCCGATGTGTCCGCCGTAATGTCGCAGTCATGAAAAAAAATCGCTGATCGCCGCCATTAGTAGTAAAAAAAAAAAAAATAATAAAAATGCAATAAGACTATCCCTTATTTTGTAAACGCTATAAATTTTGCGCAAACCAACCGATAAACGCTTATTGCGATTTTTTTTTTTAAACAAAAATAGGTAGAAGAATACTAGTGTTGCTCACGAATATTCGCATTGCGAATATTGCATATTCGAGTATTCGCGAATAACTCGAATATCGCGGCGAATATTCGCTATTTCGAATACTCGTATTTTTTCAAATTTCGCAATCAATTTCGCAATCAATTTCGCATTCGCACTAGCGATATTTCGCATTAGCGAAATTTCGCAATTTTTTTTTTTATAAAATATAGCGAATATTCGTAAATATCGAATATTAGTGATATTTTATCCAAAAAAAAAATAGCGAAATTTCGCAATCATTTTCGCTTTCGCATATGCGAAATTTCCCTATTTTTTTTTTTTTTTTATAAAATATCACGAATATTCGCTAATATTCTTCGAAATATTCGCGAAATATCGCAAAATCGAATATGGCGTATTCCGCTCATCACTAAAGAATACGTATCGGCCTAAACTGAGGAAAAAAAATGTTATATATGTTTTTGGGGGGATATTTATTACAGCAAAAAGTAAAAAATATTGATTTTTTTTCAAAATTGTCGCTCTATTTTTGTTTATAGCGCAAAAAAAAAACGCAGGGGTGATCAAATGCCACCAAAAGAAATCTCTATTTGTGGGGCAAAAAAAAGGACGACCAATTTTGTTTGGGAGCCACGTCGCACGACCGCGCAATTGTCTGTTAAAGCGACGCAGTGCTGAATTGTAAAAACGCCTTTGGACATTTAGCAGCATATTGGTCCGGGGCTTAAGTGGTTAACCACTTCCCGCCCGGCCAATAGCCGATTTACGGCAGGGAAGTGGTTATGAAATCGTGACAGGCCGTTCTCAAACGTCCTGCACGATTTCATGCCGCACGCGCCCGTGCGGGCGCGCAGCGCGGCGATCGGTGATGCGGGGTGTCAGTCTGACACCCTGCACCTCCGATCTCGGTAACGAGTCTCCGGCGGAGCCTCGTTACCACGTGATCAGCCGTGTCCAATCACGGCTGATCACGATGTAAACAGGAAGAGCCGCCGACGGCTCTTCCTCACTCGCGTCTGACAGACGCGAGTAGAGGAGAGCCGATCAGCGGCTCTCCTGACAGGGGGGGTTCGCACTGATTGTTTATCAGCGCAGCCCCCCCTCGGATCGCCACACTAGACCACCAGGGAAAAAAAAAAAATCCCAAAAAAAGGGCAAAAAAAAAATGACAAAAAAAAATGAAAAAAAAAAAAAAAGTCAGCAAAAAAAAAAAGGGGGCAGTAAAAAAATGATGCCAATCAGTGCCCACACATGGGCACTGATTGGCAACATTGATCCATCAGTGCCACCCCTCAGTGATCATCAGTGCCACCCCAGTGTCTGTCAGTGCCACCCCACAGTGCCAATCCATGCCCAGTGCCCACCTATCAGTGCCCACCTGTGCCGCCTATCAGTGCCCACCTGTGCCGCCTATCAGTGCCCACCTGTGCCGCCTATCAGTGCCCACCTGTGCCGCCTATCAGTGCCCACCTGTGCCGCCTATGAGTGCCCACCTGTGCTGCCTATGAGTGCCCAGTGCTGCCTATGAGTGCCCATCAGTGCCGCCCATGAGTGCCCATCAGTGCCGCCCATGAGTGCCCATCAGTGCCCCATACCAGCGCCGCCTATCAGTGCCCATCAGTGCTACCTAATCGGTGCCCATCAGAACTACCTCATCTGTGCCCATCAGTGCCACCTCATCGGTGCCCATCAGTGCCACCATATCAGTGCCCATAATTGAAAGAGAAAACATACTCATTTACAAAAAAATTAACAGAAAAAAATAAAAACTTTATTTTTTTTTCAAAATCTTCGCTCTATTTTTAGTTGTTGCGCAAAAAAAAAAAACCGCAGAGGTGATCAAATACCACCAAAAGAAAGCTCTATTTGTGGGGAAAAAAGGACGCCAATTTTGTTTGGGTGCAGTGTAGCATGACCGCGCAATTGTCATTCAAATTGCGACAGTGCTGAAAGCTGAAAATTGGCTTGGGCGGGAAGGTGCGTAAGTGCCCCCCGGTATGGAAGTGGTTAAAGGAGGCATGATCGGAAATCAGCCTAAACTTCCTCCCCAAGAGGTAATATCTGAGGGACTCCATTGCCCTCTTTATGGCCAGACACTCTCTTTCAATTATAGCGTAGTTTTTCTCCGCTGGTGTCAACTTCCTACGTTTTTTTATTTATTTCACACCATAGATACAAAAAGGGTTAATCAAGCTGGTCGCGGTCTCATTATTACCTCAGGAGCCATCATAATGTCAATCTGAAAAACATATATATATATAAAATAATATAAATTAATAAAAAAGGGTGTAGCGCCCCCTTACTTTCAGTATGGGCACTACGCTAAAGTTAGTTGGAATGGGAGAGCTACGTTGCTCCCATTCGTGATTTATTTAAATTGTGACCTCGTTCCCAGGGATGGACTGGCCATAGGGACTACAGGGAGTTTCCCGGTGGGCCGATGGCTCAGTGGGCCGTTTAAAAAAAAAAAAATATTTTTTAAACTCAGACTCTCTCAGCCCCCCCCCCTTTCAGCCCCCTCCTCTGTCTCTCAGACCCCCCCTCTGTCTCTCAGCTCCCCCCCCCCCCCCTCTGTCTCTCAGCTCCCTCTTCTGTCTCATTCACTCCCTGACTCTTAGGCTGCTTTCACACTGGGGCGGGCATTGACGGTAAAACACTGTGGGCCAGATTCTCATATATTTTCGGCGGCGTAGCGTAAGCCATTTACACTACGCCGCCGCTGCGTGCTAGAGCAAGTGCTTTATTCTCAAAGCTCTTGCTCCGTAGTTTGCGTTGGCGTCTCGTAAATCGCCAAGCGTAAACCCGCGTAATTCAAATGGGGCGGCTTGTATTTAAATTAAGCGCGCCCCCGCGTCGAACGAACTGCGCATGCGCCGGCCGGGGAAAAAGCCCAGTGCGCATGCTCCAGCTCACGTCGGGAAGCGTCGTTGAAACCGACGTCAAAACGACGTGAGCGTCATTTACGCAAGTCCCTATTCGCGAACGAGTTAGTAAAACGACGTAAGCTACGGAAAAAGCCGACGCGGTCCCGAGGCCATACTTAACATGGCGTCCGACGGGACACGACGGCACCCGACGGGACCTCGTAAGGTTACTCCACATAGAAGCTGGGGTAACCTTACGCGAACGAAAACGACGTACGCGACGACGGGGCGGCGTAAAAGCAATCGAGAATCGGCGTACTACTTCATTTGCATATGCAAATGAAAAAACAACGTAAAGGCCACCTAGTGGCCGGAGTTGTCATTACACCTACGATCCGAAAGTGTAATGCTTTTACACTTGTCGGATGTAGAAGCGTATCTATGCAAAAGTGATGCTAAGCATCACTCGCATAGATACGAGACGAAAAAAAAAGGCGATACGACGGGGTATCTGAGATACTCCGTCGTAACGCCTCTGAGAATCTGGCCCTGTTAGTTTTAGCAGCACTTTACTGTCGTTTTAGCTGCACCATTCAGCATCTAGCAGGCGCTTTTAACCCCCACTAGCAGCCGAATTCAAGGTTAAATGCGCCCGTGTAGCGCTGCTGCCGAAATGCTTTGCAGGCGCTTCAACAGCAGTGGCCATTTATTTCAATGGGAGGGAGTGGTTTGTACATCGCTCCTCCACCGCCCCCAAAGATGCTGCTTGGAGGACTTTTAATGCTCGGCAGTGCCCCAGTGTGAAAGCACTCGGGCTTTCACACTGGGACTGCAGCGGAGGCGTTTTTCAGGTGCTTTACAGGCGCTATTTTTATCCCAAAAGCGCCTGAAAAACTACTTGGTGTGAAAGCGGTCCTACACTCACCCCCTCTTTTACACTCACTCTCTGTTTCTTACACTCACCCCCCTCTCTCACCCCCCTCTCTGACCCACCCCCTTTCCCTCAACCCTCCTTCTCTCTCTCATTCCCCTCTCTCTCACCCTCTCATGATATACAATAATGGATGTAGGGGCCTTCCGGTGGGCGTGATTTTTCGGGGGGTGGGGGGCAGCATTTTATTGAATTAAAGTGGGCCGGTCTGGATGAAGTCCAGGGCCAAATTTTTGTCCCAGTCCAGCCCTGGTCGTTCCAGAAAGGTCTCCTGCATTCTAGGGATGTGGTATCATCTCCGGCCAGCAGTTGGCGCCAGCGGGGGTTCTGGGAGAGCAAGTCTTTCCCAGCAGGCAATTAGAGGAGTTCCTCCCTCGCGGGGAGGAGTATATCTGCGACAGGTGTCATGTGTTCTAAAACCTTCTCGGGGTCCCGGTGCTGGGTGCGGCATCCACCTTCAGGGTGCGCGCACCTATGGGCCCCGCCGGCGTGGCCCTCCTGGCCAAGGTGAAAGAGGACCTCAGTGATCCACTGGATTCCAGGTTCCATTGAAACGGATCTCAGGCTGAGTGTCGCACTAATCGGGGATCTGGTGACCGGGATGCTACAGGTACGCATTAGGGCCCTTTCACACTGGTGCGTTTTTCCCGCGTTTTTGCCGCGTTTTCGCGGTAAAAATAGCGCTATTAAAACGCCTCCCATGCCCCTCTCCATTGAAATGAATTAAAAACGCGGTAAAATCACGGTGTTTTGCCGCGATTAAAATCGTGGCAAAACACTGCGATTTTACCGCGTTTTACCGCGTTTTTACCGCGTTTTTTAATTAATTTCAATGGAGAGGGGCATGGGGAGCGTTTTATGAGCGTTTTAATAGCGCTATTTTTACCGCGAAAACGCGGCAAAAACGATGTGACCCGAGCTGGAGTATATTGGAAGGATTCGCCCCTATTCATCCATAAGGGCCCTTTCACACTGGTGCGTTTTTGCCGCGTTTTAGCGGTAAAAATAGCGCTATTAAAACGCTCATAAAACGCTCCCCATGCCCCTATCCATTGAAATAAATTAAAAAATGCGGTAAAAACGCTGTAAAATCACTGTGTTTTGCATGGGGGGCGCTTTAATATCGCTATTTTTACCGCGGCAAAAACGCACCGGTGTGAAAGGGCCCTAACTGAAGTTGATGTTGGCCTGGAAATAAAGCCTTGGAAAACTTTATTGAATGTCCGGACCTCCGCTCACTACTTTGTTTCCTGCATCGCACCCCCTAGACAACGATAGAGTCATGTAATGTGCCGGACCCTACAAATCAACCAGCGGCTCCTTCGGGGGTAGCGCTACAAGGGGAAAAACTAAGTAAAAAAATATACATATAAAAAAACAAATGTATATAGGAAAAAAATCATATATCCAAAAAAATGGTTACAGCGTGACGAATGTGCTATCTCTATGACGAACGTTCGTTTTACCAGAACGAGCGCCCCCGTCTCATAACTTGCTTCTGAGCATGCGCGTTTTTTTCCCGTCGTTAAAGCCCACACACAAGCGTGAAAAATTAGAGCATGTTCTAAATTTTTAATGCCCATTTTTCACGACGAGAAAAATGCTCTGGAGCCCACACGTGATCGTTTTTAACCACCTGCCATCCGGCCGCCGACTATTTACGGCCACAAGGTGGCTCTAATCTGGTGGGAGGCCGTCAACATACGGGCTCTGGCCGCGCGCTCCCGCCGCGTCTCACAGGTGCCGAAGTCTGCCAGGTACCCACGATCGGCAGTCACAGAGCCAGGGACGTGGAGCTCTGTGTGTAATGATGGGGTGTAAACACAGAGCTCCACGTCCTGTCAGGGAGAGAGGAGACCGATGGTGTGTCCCTTGTACATAGGGACACAGGTCGGTCACCTCCCCCCACAGTAAGAATCACCTAGCAGGGAACATATTTAACCCCTTCCTCTCCCCCTAGTGTTAACCCCTTCCCTGCCAGCATAGGCGTGCGCACAGGGTGTGCCAGGTGTGCCCAGGCACACCCTAATCACCCTGTGCTGCACAGATTCCCCTTTCTGCCTGGCTGCAGAGAAAGGGACTCTGGAATCTCTGTCCTCAGCCCCTTTCTCTGCCTCAAAAGTGAGATATCAGGGGTCTGTTTAGGCCCTTGATATCTCACCAAAGCCCCCCAATGGTGATCCCAAAAATTTTGTAATAGAAAATAATAATAAAAAAATAAATAAGAATAAACTACTGACCGCAGTCCCTGTCCATTGACACCATCCACTGTTCTACTGACACTGTCCATTGCTAGATATATCATATATACACACACATGTGTGTTTGAGCTTTGGGGTGCACACCCTAATATAATAGGCTGCGCACACCTATGCCTGCCAGTCACATTTATACAGTAATTAGTGCATTTTTATAGCACTGTTCGTCGTATAAAAGTGAATGGTCCCAAAAATGTGTCAAAAGTGTCTGATGTGTCCGCTGTAATATCGCAGTCCTGACAAAAATCGCAGATCGCCGTATTACTAGTAAAAAAAAAAAATATATAATAAAAAAGTAATAATTCTATCCCCTATTTTTTAGGCGTTATAACGCCTGCGCAAACCAATCACTACACGCTTATTGCGATTTTTTTACCAAAAATATGTGGAAGAATACGTATCGGACTAAACTGAAAAAAAAAAAAAAAAAATTTTAATGGGATATTTACAAGTTGTGGATTGTCCACTTGCCACGTCACCTGCCACAAGTTGTGGATTGTCCACTTGCCACGTCACCTGGCCATGTCACCTGCCACAAGTTGTGGATTGTCCACTTGCCACGTCACCTGCCACAAGTTGTGGATTGTCCACTGGCCACGTCACCTGCCACAAGTTGTGGATTTTCCACTGGCCACGTCACCTGCCACAAGTTGTGGATTGTTTACTTGCCTCATCACCAGGCCACATCACCTGCCACGTCACCTGGCCATGTCACCTGCCACAAGTTGTGGATTGTTTACTTGCCACATCACCTGGCCACATTACTTGCCACGTCACCTGCCACAAGTTGTGGATTGTCCACTTGCCACATCACCAGGCCACATCACCTGCCACGTCACCTGCCACAAGTTGTGGATTGTTTACTTGCCTCATCACCAGGCCACATCACCTGCCACGTCACCTGGCCATGTCACCTGCCACAAGTTGTGGATTGTCCACTTGCCACATCACCAGGCCACATCACCTGCCACGTCACCTGCCACAAGTTGTGGATTGTTTACTTGCCTCATCACCAGGCCACATCACCTGCCACGTCACCTGGCCATGTCACCTGCCACAAGTTGTGGATTGTCCACTTGCCACATCACCAGGCCACATCACCTGCCACGTCACCTGCCACAAGTTGTGGATTGTTTACTTGCCTCATCACCAGGCCACATCACCTGCCACGTCACCTGGCCATGTCACCTGCCACAAGTTGTGGATTGTTTACTTGCCACATCACCAGGCCACATCACCTGCCACGTCACCTGCCACAAGTTGTGGATTGTCCACTGGCCATGTCACCTGACCACATCACCTGCCATGTCACCTGGCCACATCACCTCTCGCGTCACCTGGCCACAAGTTGTGGATTGTCCACTGGCCACGTCACCTGCCACACGTTGTGGATTGTCCACAATGCAATGCAAGCAATTACAGTTGTTTATGTTTTTTCATCATTTGCCATCATTTTTGAGATTTCTAATGTAAAAAAATAGGTCACCTTTAACCACTTCCTTACTGGGCATGTATACCCCCTTCCTGACCAGGTGAAATTTCAGCTTGCGGCACTGCGTCGCTTTAACTGACAATTGCGCGGTCGTGCGACGTGGATCCCAAACAAAATGTACGTCCTTTTCCCCCCACAAATAGAGCTTTCTTTTGGTGGTAATTGGTCACCTCTGCGTTTTTTATTTTTTGCGCTATAATAAATATCCCAATTTAAAAAAAAAAATTTAAAAAAAATTCAGTCTAGGACGATACAAATTCTTCTACATATTTTTGGTAAAAAAAAAAATCGCAATAAGCGACTGGTTTGCGCAAAAGTTATAGCGCCTAAAAAATAAGGGACAGAATTTTTTTTTTACTAGTAATGGCGGCGATCTGCGATTTTTATTGGGACTGCGACATTATGGCGGACACATCGGACACTTTTGACACATTTTTGCCACCATTCACATTTATACTGCAATCAGTGCTATAAATATGCACTAATTACTGTATAAATATGACTGGCAGGGAAGGGGTTAACACTAGGGGTGAGGAAGGGGTTAAATGTGTACCCTATATCGTGTTCTAACTGTGGGGGGAGGGGGGGAGGTGACCGATCTGTGTCCCTATGTACAAGGGACACAGATTGGTCTCCTCTCTCCCTGACAACACGCTGTCATTGTGTGAGCCGGCAATGAGAGATGATCTCATATGTTTACATATGAGATCATCTCTCATTCGCCGCACAGATCGCATCGCAAACGGCCACTCTGATTGGCCGTTCACGGCGATCTGTGATTGGCTGTGTCCAAGGGACACGGCCAGCACAGAAGTTCCCCGCTGCGCGCTCTGGAGCGCGCGCAGGGAACGAGGAAAGGGGCGGCCCCAAAAACACGGCGCCTCAGAGAATTAGAACCACCCTGCGGCCGTACGGCCGTCGGGAAGTGGTTAAAAACGCCTATAAACTAAATCTCGGCAAAACGTCGGCGCCAGTATAGCGCGTCACATCTTCCTAAAATACCCGATATGGACTCGGGTAATCTCGGCGAAAATGCGGCGCCTGCGCACAGACCTAGGAGCTGACTGCGCAGGCGCCGTATTTCTCCGAGTCCTACGGCTATGGCGCGTCACGCCCTCCGAAATAGGACTCGGAGAAATACGGCGCCTGCGCAGTCAGCTCCTAGGTCTGTGCGCAGGCGCCGCATTTTCGCCGAGATTACCCGAGTCCATATCGGGTATTTTAGGAAGATGTGACGAGCAATACTACAGCCGTCCACCGCGGGGGACAAAAAAGGAATTCCACTATAATACAGTAAGTGTGCGATAAAAAAAAAAAAAAAAAACAGCATACTGGCGCTGACGCCAGTATGCTGGATCACATGAGAGATCTTATATTTAGGGTGAACCTCCGCTTTAAGCTGCGTTTTGCCGCGTTTTGGGTCTGAAATGCGAAAACTTTTGCGTCTGAACCCATTTTTTTGCTTCTGGAAAAACGAGGGTTAACTCAACTGCCTAAAAACGGCAATAAACGAGATTGTGTGCATGGACACATAGGATAACATTGAATGTGTTCAGGGGCAGTTGGAAAAAAATGTCCAAATGCCTCTGAATGAATGAATGAATAAAAAAACGTATATAGCGCGGCACACGCGAACTTAATCGTCTCTGGGCGCTTGTTGTTCCTGTCTCCTTTGGTATCAAAAGAGATGAGTTTGATCTTTCTCCTGAACGCTGAGTGGTTCTCCTCCAACCGAATGCTGGTTGGTAAAGCGTTCCATAGTCTGGGACCTTGGACCGCAAATCTTCTATCTCCTTTGGACTTGTAGTTGGCTTTCGGTATCTGGAGTAGATTTTGATTGGTGGATCGCAGAACGCGATTGGGATTATGAGCTTTTATTTTTTCGCATAGATAATGGGGAGCATTCCCATGGACACATCTATGCGTTAGACAGAGTGCTTTAAAGGTGATTCTGTCTTTTACTGGTAACCAGTGAAGGGATCTCAGTGAAGGTGAGATGGATTCCCAAGGTTTTTTTCCCATCACAAGTCTGGCGGCCGTATTTTGAACGACTTGTAGACGAGCGATTTGGTACTTGGGGAGTCCGAGGTAAAGGGCATTTGCATAGTCTGAACTCGAGTTTACCAGCATCTCGTGTGCATGGGGCCTTACGCAACATTAGTTTTCCCTTACCGTCCCTATTTACTACGTGCTTGACATAATTTATAATTTCTGTAACGACTTCAGCCCCGGACCATATTGCTGTTCAATGACTGGGGCCACTTTTTTTGTGATTCGGCACTGCGTCGCTTTAACTGACAATTGCGCGGTCGTGCGACGTGGCTCCCAAACAAAATTGGCGTCCTTTTTTTCCCCCACACATAGAGCTTTCTTTTGGCGGTATTTGATCACCTCTGCGTTTTTTATTTTTTTGCGCTATAAACAAAATGGAGCGACAATTTTGAAAAAAAAATAATATTTTTTACTTTTTTCTACAATAAATATCCCCCAAAAAAGATATAAAAAAAATGTTTCCTCAGTTTAGGCCGATACGTATTCTTCTACATATTTTTTGTAAAAAAAATCACAATGAGCGTTTACTGATTTGCGCAAAAGTTATAGCGTCTACATAAAAAATAGGGGGTAGTTTTATGGCATTTTTAATAATATATTTTTTTTTTTTTTACTAGTAATGGTGGCGATCAGCGATTTTTATCGGGACTGCGACATTATGGTGGACACATCGGACACCTTTGACACATTTTTGGGACCATTGTCATTTATATAGCGATCAGTGCTATAAAAATGCATTGATTACTATAAAAATGTCACTGGCAGGGAAGGGGTTAACACTAGGGGGCGAGGAAGGGGTTAAGTATGTTCCCTGGGTGTGTTCTAACTGAAGGGGGGTGGGAATGACTAGGGGAAATGACAGATCGCTGCTTAAACATTGTATGAACATACGATCAGGTATTTCTCCCCTGACAGGACGGGGAGCTGTGGGTTTACACCCACAGCTCCCGGTTCTCACTCTGTAACGAGCAATCGCGGGTGCCCGGCGGCGATCGCGCCGGCCAGGCACGCGCTTTTGGATCAGGGACGAGCGGGGGGCGTGTCCTTATTGGCTGCTGGGAGAGATGACGTATAGCTACGTGATCTCTCCCAGCAGAGCCGACCTGCCGCCGTATAACTGCGGCGGCTGATCGGCAAGCAGTTAAGGGCCTGGCACTAAGTTGCTGCACATGTTCGCTTAAACTTTTCTATGCTAAGGGTTGAAGGTATTTCATATCAACTCCCTTAGTGGCCTAATGCACTTCTTTATGTTTAAGTGATATGATGTAGAGAACCCCCAAACTCCTGTTCTGTTAGGAGTGACGCCTGGGGTCCCGTACTGATGGTCACTTGCATATAGTAGTGCATTGGAATCTTGTCCTGTATCCTATCATTTTAAACGCTAAGCACTGGTTGCATGTTGTAATGCGTCCATCCTTAGTAGCTCAACGCCCTTCCTATATGTGAGAGAGATGATGTAGAGAACCCCCAAACTCCTGTTCTGTTAGGAGTGATGCCTGGGGGTCCAATACTGAATTCTCAGGCCTCGTACACACGAGGGGATATGTCCGCTGAAAACGGTCCGATGGACCGTTTCAGCAGACATCTCCGCTCGTGTGTATGGGCTAGCGGACAGATTTCTCCACCCGACAGATTTCAAAGCAAGCTTTGAAATCCATCCGGTGGAATCTGTCCGCCCGACATGTCTGCTGGTTAGTACACTTACCAGCAGACATGTCGTCCCCCACCGCCGCCGCGCCGCCGCCGAATGGATTCGGCGCATGCGCGGAAGTGTTTAACTTCCTGGTGCGGTGACGTGGCGGTGACGTGGCGGCGTCAACGTCACCATCGCGTCACCGCCACGTCACCGCGCCGTCCGGCGGCGGGGAATTTGATCCGATGGTGTGTACACGCCATCGGATCAAACTCCCGATCGGACATATCCGATGGAAATGGACCGCGGACCGTTTTCATCGGATATGTCCGATCGTGTGTACGAGGCCTTAGAGGCGTGCATTGAAATCCTTGCTAACCGCAATTGTGGTTCACTCCCGTTCACCAGAGCCATTACACTCAGAAGAAATGAGGACATATAAAAGCAAAATGGAAGGATGAGGTAAGTGAAGGAGGACTGCACTAAGAAAAAGGAAGATATTTAGGGAAAAAAATTACCTTTACAAACCCCTTTAACCACTTGAGCCCCGAGCCTGTTTTTCAGATTCGGTGTTTACGAGACTAAAACCGTTTTTTTTGCTAGAAAATTACTTAAAACCCCCAAACATGATATATATTTTTTTTCTAACACCATAGAGAATAAAATGGCGGTCATTGCAATACTTTTTCTCACACCGTATTTGCGCAGCGGTCTTACAAGCGCACTTTTTTTGGAAAAAAAACACTTCTTTGAACTAAAAAATAAGACAACAATAAATGTTGCCTAATTTTTTTATATATTGTGAAAGATCTTGTTACGCCGAGTAAAATGATACCCAACATGTCACGCTTAAAAATTGCGCCTGCTCGTGGCATGGCGTCAAACTTTTACCCTTAAAAATCTCGATGTTTAAAAAATTCTACAGGTTGCATTTTTTGAGTGACAGAGAAGGTCTAGGGCTAGAATTATTGCTCTCGCTCTAACGATCGCGGCGATACCTCACTTGTGTGGTTTGAACACCGCTTTCATATGCGGGCGCTACTCGCGTATGCGTTCGCTTCTGCGCGCGAGCTCGTCGGGACGGGGCATTTAAAAAAAAAAATGTGTTTTCCTATTTATTTTTATTTTGTTTATAATTTCTTACACTGAAATAATAATAAAAAAAAAAATATCACTTTTATTCCTATTACAAGGAATGTAAACATCCCTTGTAATAGAAAAACGCATGACAGGTCCTCTTATATATGAGATCTGGGGGTCAAAAAGACCTGGCACCTCATATTTAGACTTAAATGCAAAAAAAAAAAAAAAAAAACTGTCATTTTTCAAATGACAGAAAAAAAAAATGTTTCTTTAAGACGCTGGGCGGGACTGACGTTTTGACGTCACTTCCGCCCAGCAGAGCTCAGGGGACGGGTGGGGGTGATTTTTCCCTCACTTGTATCCCAACACAGCTGCCGACAGGACGCGATCGCCTCCGCCGCTACCTGACGGCTCTGGTAAGCGACGGAGGGTGCGGGAGAGCGGCAGGAGGGGGGCCACCGATAACGGCGATCTCGTGGCGAATCCACCGCGGAGACCGCCGTTATCGTTTAGAGGACCGTTGGCACTAAAGATGGATACCTGCTGCCGTTACCGAGATATCCATCTTTAAAAACATGACGTCTTTTGACGTTATGCAGTATCCACGTGGTTAAATGTAGATAAAGTTGAGGGGTTCAGGGAATCCCCCAGGACCCCAAAAGCCAACAGAAAATAATTAATATGTTCTATTTTTATAATGTGTATAAGTTTATATAATGGTGCGAGGAATAGTGTTGGTCACGAATATTCGCATTGCGAATATTCGTTACGAATATTGCATATTCGAGTATTCGCGAATAAATCGAATATTGCGGTGAATGTTCGCTATTGCGAATATTCGTATTTTTTCACATTTATTTTTAAAACAGATCACATCCTAGTGATCTCCATCGACGTCTAAAAGCGTTGCTGGTATGATTAGAGACCCTGGGCCGAGTAGCTGAGGCGATCCTTTTATGTTGCCGAATATTCGCGAATGCGTTCTCTGCCCTTCTGTGTTTTGTGTATAAAAAAAAAAAAATAGCTTTAGTTTTAGTCATATAAGTTTGTGTAAGTAGAGTTAGTGTTTAGTGCCTATTAGTTTAGTAATCCAGGAAATGATCTCCGTTTTCGCCGTGTTGACGAGAATTTCGCAATCAACTTCGCATTCGCACTAGCGAAATTTCGCGACTTTTTTTTTTTTGATAAAATATCACGAATATTCGATATTAACGAATATTCGCGAATATTCTTCTATATATTCGCGAAATATCGCGAAATCGAATATGGCGTATTCCGCTCATCACTAGCGAGGAATAGATATCTTTGAATATTTTGGTAACTGGTATTACATAAAATACGCCTAGTATACTTTTGATTCATTTACATAACATAAAATGTTTTTTTCTAGGAATGACACAGGTTATATATATATATATGTTTATCAACAGGGCTTTTTTTCAGGGGGAACTTGGGGGAACTCAGTTCCACCACCTCTGGCTCAGACCCTTTGGCGACTGCTTACCATAATCACTTGTAAACACAGAAGTCTGGTTTCTGTGTTTACAAGTGACAGCTCTGCACTCTGTGTGTAACCCCCCTGAACTCTGCACTCTGTATGTAATGCAATCCTGGTATTTAATGCACCTTTAAGACCCTTCTACTGTTTGTGAAATCTGATCGGGGTCGTGGTTGAGTTCCTGCACCTATTTTCTGAGAAAAAAAGCTCTGCTTATCAATATTACACAAGATGATTATCTATATGGATACATGAATAATTCTGATATCTGATGAATATTTGTTAATCTCAATACAGGTACATTTCTCATGGTTATAATCATATTTTGGTACATTTCATAATGCTAATTAGCTTTTCAAAACATTTCTACTTATAATCACACTTCTTATATATATTTTTTTTTCCTATAACAAATTTCTCAGGTCACCAGATACAAAAATTATTATCATCTTTTTGACTTACAATATACATATAATTTGAATGATTTATGTAACGGTCAGGGGGTTAACGCCGTTTATGATATTCCATTCCACCAACCCACGACAGCTTATCGACACCCCACAATCCGGCAAACACGGTCCATATGGATTCCCCAGAAACGAGACACACAGCTCTGTTCTCTGGTTCAACAGGAATAGACTCTTTGGGCTAGATTCAAGTAGCCTGCCATAAGTTTGTGCGGGCGTAGCCTATCTTGTTTACGCTACGCCGCCGTAAATTAGCGAGGCAAATGCTGTATTCACCAAGCTAAGTTACGGCGGCGTAGCGTAAATGGGCCGGCGTAAGCCCGGGTAATTCAAATGTGGATGAGGTGGGCGTGTTTTATGCCAATGTGTTGTGAGCCCACGTTTTTTTACGCTTTTTTTTAACTGCGCATGCGCCGTCCGTGGACGTATCCCAGTGCGCATGCTCCAAATTACGACGCTAAGACGCATTGGTTTTCGACGTGAATTGACGTAAAGCCCCATTCACGGACGAGTTACGCAAACGACGTAAAATCTGAAAAATTTGACGCGGTCCCGACGTTCATACTATTGGCTGTGCCATCTTTTTGGTGGTTTATCTTTACGCCGGAAAACGCCACGTAAACGGCGTAACTTTACTGCGTCGACCGGGCGTACGTTCGTGAATAGGCGTATCTCGCTGATTTTACATATTCTAGGCGTAAATCAGCGGGAACGCCCCTAGCGGCCAGCGTAAAAATGCAGTTAAGATACGCCGGCGTAGGAGACTTACGCCGGTCGTATCTTAACAATATTTAAGCGTATCTCACTTTGAGAATACGCTTAAATATACGCCAGCGCAGATTCTTAGTTAGGACGGCGTATCTACTAATACGCCGGCGTAACTAATCGTGAATCTGGCCCTTTGATGGTAAACTCAGGCTTTTATACAGTTAGAAACCCCAAGGAACAATCCTTAACTCCACCCACAACATGACACAATGAGCTCAATGCACATCTTTTAGGAGACAGACAATATGTCTCCGAGATAATCTACATGAGCTAATTACTAATCATTTACCCAGACAAGGTGACTCTGAGATAAGCTTGTCTCACCTGCTATACAATACACATTTATCATCAATAGAAATTCACACAATACAGTGTCAATTAGCATCACACAAGGAACGGTTAGAATCAACAACCTGTAATATTTCAAGATATCCTGGAATACATTGTGAATTATCATTACTGTCCCATCTCCTATAGTCCAAGATATCATTTCTCAGTCATCCTATGCCCCTAGTGGACAAAGGATGACCCTAGACACAAGAGTCATTGGTGAAGCTGATACAGGAGTACTCCACACCCTTCAAGAGCCTCTGGGTCCCACGGGCCCTTCCGTTACAATTTATAAAAGATATGTAGGTATTTATGGTATACATTGGTTCTTATGTAGGTACTTTTAAAAATGTTTTTGACTTGCATAGAATCTTTTTCCCATGATGGGATGGACTTTGAACAGCTCAAACAGCTATAAAAATGCACTGATTACTGTATAAATGTGACTGGCAGGGAAGGGGTTAACACTAGGGGGTGAGGAAGGGGTTAAATGTTTTCCCTGGGAATGATTCTTACTGTGGGGGGAGGGGACTGTCTGGGGGAGGTGACCGATCTGTGTCACTATGTACAAGGGACACACCACATCGGTCTCCTCTCTCCCTGACAGGACGTGGATCTCTATGTGTTTACACACACAGAGATCCATGGTCCTGCTCAGTTGGTGCCCAGCGGCCGCACGTGCTTCATGTTCCCAGTAACGCGGCGCACGCGCGACCCCTAGTGGCTCTAAAAGACGAGGATGTCATATGACGTCCTGTCAGAACAATGGAGCTAAGATACGACTGGCGTGGGTATATTACACCGTCGTATCTTAGTTGTAGTGTAACGCTGGACGCTAGGGGCGCTCCCGTCGAATTTCTGCGTCGAATATGCAAATGAGCGAGTTACGCTAATTCACGAACGTACGAGCGGCCGGCGCATTCCATTTACGTCGTTTGGGTAAGCGAATCTCCGGAGTAAAGCTACCCCTGCTATAGTGAGGCGCAGCCAATGTTAAGTATGGACGTCGGGCCAGCGCCGTATTGGACGTCGTTTACGTCGTTTTGCGTACGCCGATCCAGAATGGGCCTGGGCGTAAGTTACGTTCACGTCATTTTCATTGACTATTTGCGACGTGATTTCACACATGCGCACTGCCATACGTCCACGGCCGGCGCATGCGCATTTAAAAAAAAAGCGTTGTTTGCGTCGGGTCATTCATAATTATAATAAAACACGCCCCCCCACTAGTAAATTTGAATTACACCCGCAAACGCCGGCCCATTTACGCTACGCCGCCGTAAGTTACAGCGGCATTTCTTTGAGGATAAGGATACGCCGCTGTGTCTTACAGCGGCGTAGAGTAAATGGGACACGCCGCGCGGGCAGATCAGGTATGTGGATCTGGCCCAATGTTTTTTTCCTAGAACTTTTTGTCTCAGTGGCTGTATTCGTCCCTTCTGTTTATGTATTAAAGCTGGGACAACAGCTCCTTGTTTTGTGACAAGGACCATCATTGTTTCAAAATCTCTGTCTCAAAACAGGTTTGTAAACAGCTTCCAATCATTGATGCATTTAAGACTTGGAAAAACATAATAATTCACAGACCTTAACCACTTGAGACCCGCGCTGTAGACGAAAGACGTCCACAGCGCGGCTCTCAAGTGCCGGGTGGACGTCCCTGGACGTCCTTCTATTTGCATTCCCCGCGCGCGTCGCTGGGGGGGCGCGCAGCGGGGAAAAACTGTGCCTGGCGCATCGCTGAGAAGCCGATGCGTGTGCCTGGTGGCCGCGATGTCCGCCTGGTACCCACGATCGGCGGTGACAGAGCAGGGACGTGGAGCTCTGTGTGTAATGATGGGATGTAAACACAGAGCTCCACATCCTGTCAAGGAGAGAGGAGACCGATGCTGTGTCCCTTGTACAGAGGAACACAGATCGGACACCTCCCCCAGTCACCCCCCCTCCCCCCACACAGTTAGAACACACCTTGGGCCAGATTCTCAGAGGCGCTACGACGGATTATCTCAGATACCCCGTCGTATCGCCATTTTTTTTGCCTCGTATCTATGCGGGTGATTCTTAGCATCACTTTGGCATAGATACGGCTGAAGATCCGACAAGTGTAAAACCATTACACTTGCGGATCGTAGATGTAATGACAGCTCCGGCCACTAGGTGGCCTTTACGTTGTTTTCTCATTTGCCTATGCAAATGAGGCTACTACGCCGATTCTCGATCGCTTTTACGCTGCACCGTCGTCGCGTACGTCGTTTTCGTTCGCATAAGGTTACCCCTGCTTCTATGAGGAGTAACCTTACGAAGTACCGTCGGATGCCGTCGGGTGCCGTCGGATGCCATGTTAAGTATGGCGTCGGGTCAGTGTCGGCTTTTTCCGTTGCTTTACTAACTCGTTCGCGAATAGGGGCATTGCGTAGTGACGATCACGTCATTTTGACGTCGGTTTCAACTACGCTTTCCGACGTGAGCTGGAGCATGCGCACTGGGCTTTTTCCCCGGCCGGCGCATGCGCAGTTCGTTCGACGCGGGGGCGCGCTGAATTTAAATAGAAGCCGCCACCTTTGAATTACGCGGGCTTACGCTGGGCCATTTTCGCTACGCCAACGCAAACTACGGAGCAAATGCTTAGGGAATACGGCACTTGCTCTAGTACGATGCGGCGGCGTAGTGTAAAGGGCTTACGCTACGCCGCCGGATTTCTTTGAGAATCTGGCCCCCAGTTTACACATTTAACCCCTTCCTCGACTCCTAGATTTAACCCCTTCACTGCCAGTCACTTTATACAGTAATCGGTGCATTTTTATAGCTCTGATCGCTGTGTAAATGTGAATGGTCCCATAATAGTGTCAAAAGTGTCCGATGTGTCCGCCGCAATATCGCAGGCCTGACAAAAAAAATAAAAAATCGCCGCCATTACTAGTAAAAAACTTTAAAAAATCATAAATCTATCCCTCATTTTGTAGACGTTATAACTTTTGCGTAAACCAATCAATAAACGCTTATTGCGATTTTTTTTTTTTTTTACAAAAAATATGTAGAAGAATACGTATCGGCCTAAACTGAGGAAATTTTTATTTATTTTTTTCTGTCTGTCTTTTTTTGTTTATAGCGCAAAAAAATAAAAACGGCAGAGGTGATCATGTACCACCAAAATAAAGCTCTGTTTGTTGGAAAAAAAAAGATAAAAATATAATTTGGGTACAGCGTTGTATGACCACGCAATTGTCATTCAAAATGTGTCAGCGCTGAAAGCTGAAAATTGGTCTGGGCAGGAAGGGGGTTTAAGTGCCCAGTAATGAAGTGGTTAAAACCAACCATCTTGCCTTAACTGGTTCCAAGAGCATTATTGCAACATCGTAGTTCATCTGTTGTTGTTTTTTTTAAAGTTTTCAAGAGGGTAATGGTTCAATTCATAGTTCATCTAAGCCAGTGGTTCTCAACCTGGGGGTCAGGCAGGTCCCCCTCGGGGGTCGAATGATGATGATTTGCTAGGGGTCACCGAATCCCGGGCTATTCCGGAAGCCCGCACTGCTTACCCATCCTTTTCCCGGCCGCCCAGCTGGGCTGTTCTGGGAGCCCGTGGCAGCCCACTCAGCCTCTTTTCAGTCGCCCATTCAGTTAACGGCATGGGTGGGCGGCAGAGACTAGAGGTCAGTTGACTGGTGAGCAGGCCCAGACATAGGGCATAATGGGCATATGCGAACGGCCCACGGCGGGCCGCATTTCACATCTCCCCAGGGGTGTACCAAGGGGTTGCAGGCCGAGAGGGGATGCCCAGTTTACCTGATAGCGGAGATCCCCCGCCACCAACACAGCGCCAGATAGAGAGAGATGAGCAGGGCGATTTCTCCCCTCCCCTTGCTGCCTGCAGGACCAGTTAGAGCAGAGGAGCTGCTTTTACTCCTCCCCCTCCTTTCCTCCTGTGTCTGCCCCGCCCACTCTCCCCGACAGACACTGTTCTGCTGCCTAAGGGATGTGGGCGGCAATATTCAAGATAAAGCCCAGCAAACAGAAAGGAAAGATGGAGTCTGATATCCATCCATCCAGTCAGTCCCTCCTGCCTCTGAGTGAGTCCTGTGCACTGATGTAGGGGTGCCCTTCATTCCCTTCTCTCTCTCTCTCTCTCTCTCTCTCTCTCTCTCTCTCTCTCTCTTCACCTTTCTTTCTTTCTTCCTCTCTCCCTATTATCTATCGTTATCTATCTATCTATCTTTCTATCTATCTATCTCTATTTTTATCTTTCTATCTATCTATCTATCTTCCTTCTTTCCTTATCTATCTTCCTTCCTTTTATCTATCTTTCTTTATCTATCTTCCTTTCCTTCTTTCTTTCTAGCTTTATCTATCTTCCTTTCTATCTATCTATCTTTCTCTATCTTCCTTCCTTTCTATCTATCTTTCTATCTATATCTACATCTATTTATCTTCCTTCCCTTATTCCTTTCTTTCTATCTGTAGCTATATTTCTTTCTTTATCTATCTTCCTTCCTTTCTTTCTATCTATCTCTATCTATCTATCTATCTATCTATCTATCTATCTATCTATCTATCTATCTATCTATCTATCTATCTCTCTATCCATCTATCTATCTATCTATCTATCTCTCTATCTATCTATCTATCTATCTTCCCTTCTTTCTTTCTTTTTATCTTTATCTATCTTTCTTTCTTTATCTATTTCCTTCCTTCCCTTCTTTCTTTCTATCTTTATCTATCTTTCTTTTGTAGCACTGACCCCCGCAGGAGCTGCTGATTAAATTTTGGGCCTGCACTCTCTAACTACAACCCCAATGATAAGGCTCAATCCCCTTTACACAGCTGTGGTGCAATACAATACAATACTGTACAATGTGATACCAGATACCTGTTTGTAACTTCAGGATTCACGAGCGGCACCTAGAGTGAATAAAGCAATACGCCACAACCCTGGTATGCTTAAACAGTAGTATTCTTTTACTGTTGATAATTGGCAAGTAAAGAAACACCAGTACATAAACTGTGCTATCCTCCTAACATGGGATGAGAGCACAAAAAATTAAATCTATACAGCAATCAAATAACAAACAGTATACCTGCAGGTATATGAATAAGAAAATAAAACTAAGCCTAGGAGCTCCCCCTACTTTGTAAGGTAACCGTGAGATCTCACAAAAAAAAAAAAAAAACAGTCAGTTCTTGATCTTCTTTCTTCGCTAGCTAATAATGTTTCCCAAGTAATTTGTAATCCAAACAAAACGAATAAACTTCCTGAAAAAAATGTCTCCGCAATGAGTGGGTTAACTGCCTTGGCCTTCTGGAGAGCGTCCCGAACAACTAGGCCTTCAACCTTCCTAAAGGCAACCCCTCCGCTTCTTCTTGGAAGTATGTAGTGAGGCCTGTGTGTTAGTCTAATGGCGTGTGAGGCATAACAAACTGTGGGCCGTAACCCACTCACCTAACTGGACACAGGCTCCGTACAGTCCGGCGACCTCCTCCCGTTGCTCCGTCAGCTGGATCAAACACCAGGCCAACTCTGCTGGGGGACTCCCGTCCTCCGATGCTCAATGGAAATGTCCGTGGGCCTTGTTGTTCGGTCCCGTCTCCTCACAGATCCTCTCCGGCTGCCCATGCGGTTCCAAAAAAAAAAGGACCTAAGATGGCTGCTCCCACTCCTTATATAGCAAATCCCAGCATGCACTGCGCAAGAAATTGTTCCTGGGTCTTTGATCAACTTCCTATTTACAAAGGTCAACTCTGAGAACCAATAGTCTTTCTTCTTTATTCCTCAGATAGTGGAATGCTTCTTGCATTAACAACAATTGGCCACTAGATGGCTCCAAGCACTCAACAATCTCAATGTCCATGAATGCCATCTAGGGAATGCAATATACACATTTATGTACTATATATATACATCAGCGCTACACACTCCCCCTACTTTGTCTCTTTGGTCCCCCAAAGAGGTCCAAATTGCTAATCCTATCTTGCATTCTAGTTTCTATACGTTCACACAAAACGGACAGAGGAGCTTCCCACCAATTGTCATACAGTGGGAAGCTATCCTGTGCACCCACAGCTGATACTACCATGTCTGGTACAGATGTGTCAAGGGGTGAGCTGGGGCTGTCCCTTACTAAATCAAGAGTAGAGGGACCAGGCAGTTCAAAGTTTCTTCTGCTCACAAACTGTGAGGCTTCAGAGCATTCGCCCAATGTGTCATAAGTCAGTCTGCGTGGTGGGCGAATGTCTCTCTTTGCTCTGGGCACTTTTGGAGTGTCCATTCCTTCTGGGCCAAGGTCATCATTCCGTTCAATGCTTAAGGGTGGGGAATGAATGGAAGCACTGGGCTCTCCTACAGAGTGAGTGGTCGGCACAAATTCCGGGGCCTCTGCCCTAAGAGTTCCATTATCATCCTCCTCTACCTCCGAAAGGACATCAGCATCTGTTTCTGAATCTTCAGGAAGCCACAGCCAGCTCATCTCCACTCCCTCATCCTCATCTATAGAAGGTGCAGGTTGGGACCTGGTTACTGGTCTACACACATCAGTGGGTGTGGATTCCTTCTCTGTGCTTGTCCTGACTGCCTCAGTGAGAGGTAAGAGGTGATTTCGGTGCCATGTTTTTACTGGCCCAGTTTTTCCTTCTGGCTTGATCTCATACACTGGGAGCCCTGGAAGTTTCCTGCACACAACAAATGGCTGTGATTTCCAGCGATCAGCCAACTTGTGTTTGCCTGGAATGCCTAAGTTCCTCAACAAGACCCGGTCACCTGGCTGAAGATCCTGGACTCTCACTTTCAGGTCAAAGTTCCTCTTGTTCCTCTCCCCCCTGGAATCCGAGGTGGCGTGAGCCTGCTCGTAAGCTGTCTTCAGGCTCCGCCGTAGTCTGTCCACATACCCTTTATGGGAGGCCTCGGAGGTGTGGTCCAAGGAGGAACCAAACGCCAGGTCCACTGGCAATCTTGCTTCACGGCCGAACATCAGTCGGTATGGGGAATATCCAGTGGCATCACTTTTGGTACTATTATAGGCATGGACTAATGCAGCAATGTGTTTACTCCAGTGAGGTTTTTGCTCGGCAGTCAAGGTCCCCAACATGTTCAAGAGAGTCCTGTTGAACCTTTCCGGTTGGGAGTCCCCTTGTGGGTGGTAAGGAGTAGTCCTGGACTTTTGTATGCCTAACAGATCCAACAGCCTTTTGATTAGTCTGCTCTCAAAGTCCCTTCCTTGGTCTGAATGTATGCGTTGAGGCAGGCCATAGTGTACGAAGAACTTTTCCACGAGAGTCTTTGCTACTGTGGTTGCTTGCTGATCCCTAGTAGGGAAAGCTTGAGCATAACGGGTGAAGTGATCTGTCACCACTAAGATGTCACCTTGCCCACTCAGATCGGATTCCAGACAAAGAAAGTCTATGCAAACCAGGTCCATTGGGCCCTGACTCTCTAAATGGCCCATTGGGGCAGCCCTCTGGGGCAATGTCTTCCGTTGGATGCATCTGAGGCAGGAGTGACAGTAGCTCTTCACTTCTTTTCTCATGTGAGGCCAGTAGAACCTATCCCTTACTAGTTGGAGAGTTCTCTCGGCTCCCAAGTGTCCATGGTGATCATGTAAAGCAATCAGTACCGTCTCTCTGTGCTTTTCAGGCAAGAGTAACTGCCACCTTGCTTCTGGATCATCAGAGGGGCCCCTTCGGTAGACCACCCCTTGCTGCAGCTGTAAATGATCCCATTCTATCAATAACACCTGGGCTTCCCTCTCAGGACTCTTCCGCAGTACATCAGGCTGTTGACATTCCAATGCTTCCAGCACCAGCCCACACAGTGGATCTCCCTGCTGATCTCTCCTGAGATCCTTCCTGGATAACTTGGGTAGGCCCTCCTGTGTGACCTGGGAGACGTTACAGTAGCACCTGGGTACTGCCGCTGAGGATACTCCTACTTCTTCAGCTCTGGCTCCACCTCTCTGGTACTGACTTGTGCCCTCCCATAGGGCCCTCACTCCTTCTGGGGTAAGCTGGGTCCATTCTTCCAAGGGGTCATGGGGTCTTCTTGACAGGGCATCCGCATCTCGGTTACCAACTCCTGGTCTGTACTTCAGGCTGAAGGTAAAGGCTGAGAGGGCAGCTAACCACCTGTGGACCGGTGGCATCCAGCTTTGCAGTGGTGAGTAGATATGTGAGGGGGTTGTTGTCCGTCTTGACCACAAATTCAGCCCCGTAAAGGTAGTCCTTCAACTTGTCCACCACTGCCCATTTTAAAGCCAGAAATTCAAGCTTGTGAGTTGGATAGTTTCTTTCAGCAGGGGTCAGACTTCTACTCACATAGGCAACTGGCCGTAAGTGCTCTTCATGCTCCTGGTAAAGCACTCCCCCCAGCCCGTCGCGTCTGGCATCCACATGTAACTCATATGGTTTGGCAGGGTCTGCATAGGCCAACACTGGGGCAGTAGTAAGACTCCACTTCAGCCTCCGGCAGGCCTCTTCACATTCTGGAGTCCACTGATCCTGGATGGACTCTTTCTTCCTTCTAGACCCCTCTTTAGGCTTTTTCGGCTGACCCGCGCTTTCACCAGCTTCTTCCTGCTTCTTTAAGAGTTCAGTGAGTGGGTGGGCTATTTTTGCGAATCCCTCTACGAATCTTCGGTAGTATGAGCAGAAACCCAAGAATGACCTGAGCTCAGTTACGTTGGTGGGCCTGGGCCAGGAAGTGACAGCTTCTAGTTTCTTGGGATCAGTTGCCACTCCTTCTTCAGACACAATGTGTCCCAGGTAACTCACCGAGGGTTGGTAGAACTGGCACTTCTCCATAGAGAGTTTCAGGCCTTCATCATGAAGTCTCTTCAAGACCTTCTCAAGGCGTTCTTCATGTTCTTCCAACGTCCTCCCAAAGACTATGACATCGTCCAGGTATACCAGGACTTCAAGGAGATTCATGTCACCCACTGTCTTCTCCATCAACCTCTGGAAAGTTGCTGGGGCCCCAGTCAGGCCTTGCGGCATCCGGTTGAACTCAAAGAACCCAACTGGGGTGATGAAAGCGGTTTTTCTCCTTGTCTTCAGGGCACATAGGAATCTGGTAATACCCACTCTTCAGGTCCAGTACGCTGAACCACTTTGCTCCTGACAGACTCTGTAAGGCATCCTCAATTCGGGGTGTGGTGTACTGGTCTGGGATGGTCCTCCGATTCAGGGTCCTGTAGTCAATGCACAGGCGTAGGGACCCATTCTTCTTCCTGACCACCACTATAGGGGAGGCGTAGGGACTCCTGGACTCTCGGATAATGCCCGTCCTCTTAAGTTCAGCCAATTGTTCCCTCAAGTCTTCCAGATCTCCTAGGGGGATCCGCCGGACCCTTTCCCGAAATGGCTTGTCTTCCTCCAGACGAATTCGATGGGTGGCACTCTTTGCCAATCCTATGTCAAATTCACTTTTCGAGAAGGCTGCTCTCCATCTCACAAGTTGGGCTTTGGCCCTTTCCCTCCATGCAGGAGTAAGAGGCGTATTTTTTGGGCTGAACTCTTCTTCAGGGATTTCTGGGGCTGACCCTCCTTTCAAACCTCCTGGTTCGACTGGAACAGCCGGACTGACCCGTCCCAACAGTAGCCTGGCTGGCACTCTCGCTGGCACTGTCGCTGTGTTGCGGACACTGACTGGAACTTTGCCGTGAGTTCTCTCCAATACTCTGGTGGGCAACACTTCAGAGATGAGTTCTAGTCCGTTTCTCCCCTCTTTGCGGTTTTCCAGGACAATGAAAGGGCCTGGTTTCTTCCAGCTCAATTTGACCGAGGCTTTTAGGCAGATTACTTCACCCGGCTGGACTATTTTCTCTCCTCTGTTCAGCAGCCAGATTTTTCCCACTCCCTCTTCAGGAGCCTTCTCCTCCTGTATAAGGTCTCGGTATGTCTGGGCCAACATGGGATGTATTTCAGTGGGGCGGGTATCCTTCTTAATTACCAGCGGTGCAAGTAGTCTCCTCACTAAGTCAGTGTTTGTCCCAATGATAAGAGAGCTCTTGTCAGCTCCTGGAGGACGAGGGCACACTATGGCCAATGTGTCAAAGGTCTCCGTCTCTCCTACTGTACTTGGGTCGAAGGTGAGTCTGACTGGCAGGTAACCATCATATGGAAAGTTCTGAGTGCCCAAACCCCATATCTCCAACTCCTCCAATTTCCGTAGTGGCAGGTGCTTGAGATGCTTGTCATAGAAGTCCCTGTATAATAAGGTTACTTGGGCTCCAGTATCCAGCAGGGCTTTTGTGTAGATCCCTTTCACTTGGATGGGGACAATTGGGGAAGGTCCCACTAGCTTGGGAGGAAATCCACTGGTAGCTGTACCCTTAGCCTGCTTTGTGGCTCGGACTTTGGCCTTTGAGGGCCTCTTTTTCTTCTGCCCCGCCTTGTTGGTGGCTCCAGTGGGCCGTGGTACGTGAGTCGGTGTGGAGTTCGCTACTGCACCCGGGCGCCCAGTTGACTCCTTCACTGGGGCCCTCTGAAGTTTCCCTCCGACTGATGTGGGTTTTCCTCGGGTAGTGGGCTGGGGCACACTCGCCTGAAATGTCCCATCCCTCCGCATTTGAAACAGACTCTTTGTGTTTGTTTCGTAGGGCTGGTAATGGTGGTAGTTTTTGGGACCTTCCTTGGCATAACTCCTTCTGCCTTTAGTTTCACCAGCTGAGTCATCATCATGGCCATCATCTCCAGTATCTCTTTCTGGGTCTGCATAAGCCTCTCCAGCTCCGTCTGACTCGCGGGTGGGTGGTGTACAGATGAAAGCCATGATCCCTGGTCAACGGTTGCCGCCAGCACATTCAACTCCTGGGTGTCTGAGGGGACACCTACCTGCTGTATTTTAGCACTTGTGGTGTTTGAAGCTTGAAGCTTTCTCTGTTTCTGGTCTCTCTCAATCTCCATCTTATCCACTTCGTTCACTTTTTCAAGAAGGACCTCGTCTGGAGTTAAGGGATCTTCCAAGTACTGCTTCAAGTGGAGCTTGACATAGTCGCTCCTCAGCCCCGTGGTCACGGATCTCCGGAATTTCTTCTGTACCAGCTCAGCTCCAAATTGTTCCCCGCTCCCTCTCTCTCCTGAGGTAAACAGCAGGCGGTCCTTGAGTTCAATGGCCCGAAACAGAAAGTTCTGAGGAGTCTCTTTACTGTCCTGTGCAATATTTATCAGTTGGTGGAATAGCTCTGTGGCATCTTCCTCCTCATAGTAACTTTTTAGAATCCTCTTAAGCTGGTTCAAAGTCAAATCACTCTTTCTCTCTAACATGCCCCTAACACTTGAGCCTGGGCTGATGGCGTGGATCACAGCCTCTCTGATTTCTGATTCCAGATATCCTTTTTGTAGCCCCAGCTCTATTTGGTGTAGGAGGCTGGTGTAAGACAGTTTGCCCTTCTGTCCCTTTTCTCCTATCTGGCCATCAATGCGGAAATCCTTCCTAATAGTTACTTCTTGCAGATAGCCCCTGCTGCGTCTTCTTGGCTCCCTCCTTGGGTTTGGTGTCATCTGGCCAGCTCTCTGGTCTTCTGAGCCGACGCGCAGTCCATCCATGCGATCTGCTATGATGCTGGATGTCTCCTGAAACTTTTCCTGTATTTCACGGTATTGTCGCTGTAACTCAGCCAGTTGTTGTTCCGCCTGCCGCTGGGCGGCGGCTCCTGCGTTCCTGTCTAGGGGTTCTAACTGCTTTTTGCAGGGGTGTGTCAGGTGGAACACTGTCTTCTCGGACAATTTTATGGTGGCACCGTGGAAATTTTCAGGGACACCCCGTCCCCACTCTATCAGGGCATAGGTGCAATCAGTCCCAAAGTCTGGTTTCACTGCAACCACGTAGGCCTTTCTGTCTGGAGACAATGTCTGTACCACCTCTTTGATTTGCTTCTTCTCCCATCCCAGTAGCTCCCTGGGAGTTCAATGGCCACGCTCGCTTCTGAGCGTGTCCCTTCTGCTTCGCACCAACGGACTACTGTGATGGGGTCCATGGTGACCTCAAGGGGGGGGGGTGGGTTTCTTGTAGAGTGACAGGATCCCGGACGAGCCCCCACGTGTAGCACTGACCCCCGCAGGAGCTGCTGATTAAATTTTGGGCCTGCACTCTAACTACAACCCCAATGATAAGGCTCAATCCCCTTTACACAGCTGTGGTGCAATACAATACAATACTGTACAATGTGATACCAGATACCTGTTTGTAACTTCAGGATTCACGAGCGGCACCTAGAGTGAATAAAGCAATACGCCACAACCCTGGTATGCTTAAACAGTAGTATTCTTTTACTGTTGATAATTGGCAAGTAAAGAAACACCAGTACATAAACTGTGCTATCCTCCTAACATGGGATGAGAGCACAAAAAATTAAATCTATACAGCAATCAAATAACAAACAGTATACCTGCAGGTATATGAATAAGAAAATAAAACTAAGCCTAGGAGCTCCCCCTACTTTGTAAGGTAACCGTGAGATCTCACAAAAAAAAAAAACAAACAGTCAGTTCTTGATCTTCTTTCTTCGCTAGCTAATAATGTTTCCCAAGTAATTTGTAATCCAAACAAAACGAATAAACTTCCTGAAAAAAATGTCTCCGCAATGAGTGGGTTAACTGCCTTGGCCTTCTGGAGAGCGTCCCGAACAACGAGGCCTTCAACCTTCCTAAAGGCAACCCCTCCGCTTCTTCTTGGAAGTATGTAGTGAGGCCTGTGTGTTAGTCTAATGGCGTGTGAGGCATAACAAACTGTGGGCCGTAACCCACTCACCTAACTGGACACAGGCTCCGTACAGTCCGGCGACCTCCTCCCGTTGCTCCGTCAGCTGGATCAAACACCAGGCCAACTCTGCTGGGGGACTCCCGTCCTCCGATGCTCAATGGAAATGTCCGTGGGCCTTGTTGTTCGGTCCCGTCTCCTCACAGATCCTCTCCGGCTGCCCATGCGGTTCCAAAAAAAAAAGGACCTAAGATGGCTGCTCCCACTCCTTATATAGCAAATCCCAGCATGCACTGCGCAAGAAATTGTTCCTGGGTCTTTGATCAACTTCCTATTTACAAAGGTCAACTCTGAGAACCAATAGTCTTTCTTCTTTATTCCTCAGATAGTGGAATGCTTCTTGCATTAACAACAATTGGCCACTAGATGGCTCCAAGCACTCAACAATCTCAATGTCCATGAATGCCATCTAGGGAATGCAATATACACATTTATGTACTATATATATACATCAGCGCTACACTTTCTTTAGCTATTGTCTTTCCTTCCCGTCTTTCTTTCTTCCTATCTTTATCTTTCTTTCTTTCTTTATCTATCTTCCTTCCTTTGTATTTATCTATCTATCTATCTATCTATCTATCTATCTATCTATCTATCTATCTATCTATCTATCTATCTTCCTTCCCTTCTTTCTTTCTATCTTTATCTCTCTTTCTTTCTTTCTTTCTTTCTTTCTCTTTCTTTCTTTCTTTCTTTCTTTCTTTCTTTCTTTCTTTATCTATATTCCCCCCCCCCTTCAGCCTAAAATGCCCCGGCCTATTTTTTGTGCCAGTCCAGGCCTGCTGGTGAGGAATGTGAAGTGGGAGGGGCTGAAGGAGACCCTATCTCCTGATTTCAGCATAGGTATCACTGCTGTGAGACATTACAAAGCCATAGACACAGTAAAGCCGGAGACACAGATGGCCTTGATCAAGAACACCTAAGTTGGCTGATCAGAACTCCCCCCAGCACTGCCACTCACCCCATCCCCCCACCAAGAAGTGTGACAGACTCACCCGGGACATCCCTGAACCCTCTTATGTCTAAAATCATCCTATGTCCACTAGGGGCAGAGGATGACTGAGAAATTATATCTTGGACTACCTGAGATGGGATTATTATGTATTTATTATTCACAATATTCCAGGATATCTGTAGAGAACTATTTAATGTTTGTTGATTCTGAACTCAAAGGGTTAACTGTAAAATGTCCTCACCTCCAGCCATCTGTCTGTTCTCTGTGCTAATTGACCCTGCTATTGTGTGTGAAGATGACCTTGTTTACACTTATGATAATGTGTATTGTATAGCAGGTGAATGAGGAGACGTGACTTCTACTCACCTGGTCTGGGTAAATGATTAGATGATTAACTAGTTAATTTATGTTCTGGTTACCTCCTCTTTACTGTATATAAGGCTGTATTCTTGGTGCTATTAAACACTCTGGGCCAGATTCTTGTAGATTGGCGTATCTGGCAGCGGGGCGTAGCATATCGTATTTACGCTACGCCAGCGCAACTTTGGACGCAAGTGCAGTATTCTCAAAGCACTTGCGTCCTAAGTTACGGCAGCGTAGCATACATGGGCCGGCGTAAGCCTGGGTAATTCAAATTATGCTTGGAGTTGGCGTTTTTAACGAACGGCGCATGCGCCGTCCGTGGACGTATCCCGGTGCGCATGCTCAAAATTACGCTGCAAATACTCATTGGTTTCGACGTGAACGTAAGTTATGCAAGGCCCTATTCGCAAATGATTTACACAAACGTCGTAAACGACGGAAAATTCGACGCCGGCGCGACGTCCATACTTAACATTGCGTACGCCTCACCTACGCAATGTTACGCCTCATATAGCAGGGGCAAATGACGTAAAATACGACGACCGGCCGCAAGTACGTTTGTGAATGGGCGTATCTAGCTCAATTGCATATTCGACGTGTAAATCGACGGAAGCGCCACCTAGCGGCCAGCGTAAATATGCAACTAAGATACGACGGCGTAAGAGACTTACGCCGCTCATATCTAAGCAAAATTCGACGTAACTCGTTTAAGAATCTGGCCCTCCATGTTCAGCAGACAAACAAGTCTTGTCTCGTTGTGTGCCTGTAGGCAGCTGGAATATCTGATATTTATATCCAGACTGGTAGGAAGCGATATATGACTGAAGCACTCAATCGGAGTGTGGGACGTTCCGTTACAAGGAGTAAGAGAAGGAATAAAAATAGAGAATGCATGGAAGGGAGAGGAAAAGAGGGGGAGAAACAAAGAAAAAGGGAGAGAAAGAACAAGAAAACAGAAAATTGTACCATACTTACCGTAATTTTCTTTTCCTGGTGCCTATCCATGGCAGCATACCTGTGACAAGCTCCGCCTTGGCTCCTCCCTCAGGACTAGTGAATATTATAAAAGAGTTGGCTAGCACTGCCCCCACATTCTCCGTAATATAGAATACCGAGGGTGGGATTGTATGCTGCCATGGATAGGCACCAGGAAAAGAAAATTACGGTAAGTATGGTACAATTTTCTGTTTTCCTGGTGCCTCCATGGCAGCATACCTGTGACAAATAACTAGCTGAGAAGGGTGGGATGATGCTTAGAGGTTTATTTCAAAGGAATTATTATTGATCATTAGAGGAAGCGACCGCTGACTTGATTGTCCATCTGCCGAACTCTACCGACGAGAGAGCTCCTGGGTCTACCCGGTAGTGCTTCATAAATGTATGTTGGGACGACCAGGTCGCTGCCCTACAAATGGTTTCGATTGAAACGTTTGCCCTTGCTGCCCAAGAGGCAGATACCGCCCTCGTGGAGTGCGCCTTGACCATCAAAGGGGGGTCCAGACCCCTTGCCCTGTACACCTTGTGGATGAGCTTCACGATCCATGAGGCAATTGTTCTTGATGACGCCTCCTTGGCTTTGTTCTTCCCCCAGGGGATTACGAGCAACATAGTAGAGTCTGTGAAGGATGCTGTGGCCTGAAGATAACATCTCAGAGTGGAGGCAATGTCCAATTCGTGAAGAGAGTCGGAGTCCTGTTCCAGAAACGTTGGGAGTGCCCAGGGTTCCGACATGGTCAAGGATGATGCGACCTTGGGGATAAATCCCCGCACTGTTCTGAGTTCCACTCTGTCAGGGTAGAATATGATATGATTATCATCTGCCCCTAGGGCTTGGAGCTCCGAAACCCATCTGCCGGAGGTTATGGCTATCAGGAAGGTAAGCTTCAAGGTTAGATTCCAAAGTGATGCAGAGTCCAAAGGGGCGAAAGGTGGGCTGGCTAATGACTCTAGGATGATAGCGAGGTCCCAGGTGGGAAAAGACTGCTTAGTTGGTGGTCGGATCTTTCCGACGGCTTTGAGAAATTGGATTATTAACGGATCCTCCGCCCACCTTCTACTGGTTGCTGTTGAAATTGCTGCTATCTGTACTTTTAACGTACTTAGAGCAAGGCCCATGTTCAGGCCTGCCTGCAAAAACTCAAGAATTTGAGAGGATGATGGGGAATCCGGATTACTGCTTCTGCCCATCATGAAGGCCCTGAACTTGTTCCACACCCTGTCGTATATACTGTTTGTTGAAGGCTTTCTGGCCCTGAGGAGGGTTGCGATAACCTCGTTGGAACATCCTAGGGATTCAAACCTTTGCCTTTCAGCTGCCATGATGGGTGTGATGCCCCTGAGACAGGAGGAAGGGCATCAACGGGACCTTGACCGGAGGCTGAGTACTCAGGTACATTGCCGTAGGAAAACAAGGACGTCTCGGCCAGTATGGTAGAACCGCTATTACTGTTGTGGATTCCGTCATTATCCTCGCCAAGAGCTTTGGAATGAGAGGCCGCGGAGGGAAAGCATAGGCCAGATTGCATGCCCAGGGGGCTAAGAGAGCGTCTACTGCTTCCGCCTGGGGATGTGGGAGCCTCGAGATGAATCTTGGTAGCTTGGCATTGCATGCTGTCGCAAATAGGTCCAGCTCGGGGGGGCCCCATTGGTTCACTATCCAGTTGAAGATTCTTGGGTGCAGAGACCATTCGTTGGCATCTATGAACCTGCGAGACAGGAGGTCGGCTTTTGAGTTCAGATGACCGGGCAGGTAGACTGCCCTTAGGTCTTTCAGATTTCTTTCCGCCCAGAGGATTATGGGTTCCACCTCCCTCAGCAGGGACCTGCTGTGCGTCCCCCCCTGCCGGTGTATATAGGATACAGCGGCTCTGTTGTCCATCCGTAGAAGAACCGGTCTCCCCGTGACCTCGAATTCCAGGGCTAGCAATGCACGATAGGCTGCCCGAATCTCCAGAATATTCGATACCAGGCCAGTCGCCTGAAAGGACCATCTCCCCTGCACTGAGATCTGGTTGCAGTGTGCTCCCCAGCCTGCTAAACTGGCATCGGTGGTAACTATGATCCAGTTGACATGCCCTAACGGACGTGACTTCATCAGCGTGTGTTTCTTCATCCACCAATGAAGACTTCTGAGCATCAGGGTTGTCAGGAGTATGGGCTGAGAAAGATATCGTTTGTTCCACTGCCTCAAGAATTCCAGTTGAAAATATCTCAGATGCCAATGGGCCCAAGGGACCATAGGGATGCATGACGACATCCGGCCTATCAGGCTCAGACAGTTTGAGGCGGTCAGATGGGGTCTCACACTCACATTCTTCATCTGCCGAATAATAGATGCCACCTTCTGAGGTGGAAGGGACACTGTTCCACTCTCTGTGTTGAACAGAGCCCCCAGATAAATCATTTCCTGAGTTGGAGAAAGGTGACTCTTCTCCTGGTTTATCTTCCATCCAAATTCTGTTAGTGTTGTCAGAAGAACTTCCCTGTGTTCCACTAATTGGGCTGGATCCTTCGCCAGGAGAAGAAGATAGTCCAAATAATGGTAAACTCGAAGCCCCTGCTCCCTTAGAGGGGCTACGATGGCAATTAAGGTCTTTGTGAAGACTCTTGGAGAGGTGCATAGGCCAAACGGGAGACTCCGGAATTGTAGATGTACCTGGCCTACTGCAAACCTCAGATACTTCTGGAAGGAAGGGAGTATGGGTATATGCAGGTAAGCATCCCGTAAGTCTATTGATATCATCCAGTCCCCCGGATGGATTACACGGACGATGGTTTGTAGTGATTCCATCTTGAATCGCTCTAGAAGAATGTAGCGATTTAGCCTCTTTAGGTCTATGACGGGTCTCCAGCCTCCGTTTTTTTGGGGGACTAAAAACAGGGTGGAATAAAAACCTGTAAATCTCTCTGATGGAGGTACTGGAATAACTGCCTGCTGTTCCTGTAAGGAGAGAAGGAACTGCTGAAGTGCTTCCGCTTTTTGAGGGGACCTCGACACCCTCGTTGGAGAGAAGAAGTCTTTGGGGGGTTTGTCTAGAAATGTCCAAAAGTGCCCATACTTGACCGTGGAAACTACCCAAGGGTCCCTGCACTTTTCCTCCCATATTTTCGAGAAACAATGGAGTCTGGCCCCCACAGGGATCGCTTGGAATGGTTTGGCATCAAAAGGACTTAGCGGTATCTTGTGGAGTAGGCATGGCTCCCTGTCTACGGTTCTTGAGGAAGGTGGACTGCGTGCCTTTCCAATTCTGCCTGAAGCCTTTCCCCTGCCTGGACTGTCTGTAGTCCTTGCCTTTGGAATACTGGAATCTTGGTGCGAATGCCTTGGGGCGCCTGGGTCGCCTGTCCTGGGGCAACAGGCCCGACTTTCCACCAGTGACACGAGAGATGGCTTCATTTAATTTCTCCCCAAATAGGGCTTTTCCATCAAATGGTATTTTGCACCAATTTTGTTTCGATGCAATATCTGCTGACCATGGTTTCAGCCACAAGGCCCGTTTGGCCATTACTGTGTGGAGCATTGATCTTGCGGAGCATCGGATTGAATCAATAGCAGCTTCACCAATAAAGTCTGCTGAGAGTTTTAGCTTGTCTAAGGCCTTTATGATGTCCTCCTTAGGGATATCCTGTTGGATCGCCGACTCTATATTATCCGTCCAGGCCCGTAGCGCGTTGGACACTGATGTTAGGGCTATCGCAGGCTTACAAGCATTGCCCGCCATCTGGTAAGCTTTCTTGAGGTCTAGATCCATTCTTCTGTCGAGAGGATCTTTAAATGAAGTCGAGTCTTCCATGGGCAGACTTACCACCGCTGCGTCCACCACTGGAGGGGCTTCAAGCATTGCTGAGTCGGCTTCCGAAAGAGGGTATAGCTTTGCCATGCGATTAAGGGAAAATCTTTTTTCCGTCTTTTTCCATTCCTCCTCAGTCACACCCTTAATCTCGTCCATGAGAGGGAAAACGGAAATTTGGCGCTTAAGAAAGGGGAAGTACGCCTTCTTGACTTCTGTCTCAGCCTCCTCCCAGCCAATCGCCTGTTTTACTGCCTGTACATAGGGCTGGACCATGGCGAAGACAAAGCCAGAGGCATCCAAGTCATCAGAGGAGTCCCCTGAGGCGTTATTCTCCTCCTGATGCTTGGAGGATGAAGCAGGTGTCATACGAGGTATTCCACCCGTGGAAGGGCCGGGAATGGCCTCCTCAGCCGGATGCCCCTGAGGAGGAGCTACCGGTTGCTGCGTTGGCATTGTGGCCACTAATTCTGCAAAGGAATCTTTTATTGCCTTCTTAAGCAGGTCCGCCACTTGCAGGCCCTCGGACTCTCTGTCCGCCGCATAGTCCCTCAGGCAAGCTTGACAGATCCGTTTATGTGGGAGAGGGGTGGCTCCACAGGCCTGACACTTTGGAGATCTGGGTCTCGGGGAGCGTGAGAGATGGCGTTTTTTGGCCGATGACTTCCTGCCACTCCTCTGGTCCCCTCGCCTGGAAGACCTATCTCTGCTGGGGCTTGAGTCAGAGTCTTCATGTCGCCTTGAGGTCTTCTTAGACGTCTTCTGGCGTACAGGGCTGTAACACATAAAGTACGAGCCTCAGTGCACTCTTTTTTTTTAAAACATGCGTAAACTTACCTGGACGTAGGTCCTTACCTTAAATGTAGAGTAGGATCTTGCATGGGCGGCGAATGGCTCATGTTAGGTGGGCAAGCAGAGGAAGCAGCTAAGAAAAGAATAGGAAAGGGTTAAGGGTCATGTTTGAACTTGGCCAACTGAACAAGAACCATGTTCACTGGTTCGCCGCTTTTATTTTATTTATTTTTAATTATATCTATTCCTACATTTTCGCATAAAAAAGGTTTCACTGTAAAAGAAAATATTTTATTTTTTAAATTGTTGTGTTTTTATTTTTTTTAAATTGTTGTATATTTTTTTTTTTTTTTAATTGTTGTTTTTTTTTTTTTTTTTTTTTACCTGAGAAAGAGGGGGGGAATTTCCTTCCCTGGAGCTCTCTAACACGATTCTCCCTGGACAGCCTCAGGTATTCCACTGGGGAAGCCAGGGAGATAAGGGGAGAACCAGATTGGAGGGGAACGCCTCTGCACTGAAATTTGGGAAAATGGCAAGAAAATCGCCGCTTTTCCCACTTCCAAGATGGCCGCCGCGGCTTCCGCGCGCACCACGCATGCGCGAACCGGCGGCTCTAGGACCCGGAAGTCCCCGCCGTCGGCATCAGCACAGAATGCGGCGAAGGACGCCGCCAGTGCATTAAATGAGTGGTGGTGAGCGCGCGCGATCCCTAAGGGGGGAGAGGAGGACGGGGAGGCGGTGGGGACACAGGGGGAAAACGAAATGGAACCCGGGGACGGACAAGGGCGCACATAAGAAAAGAGAAAAGGGGCCTGTAAGAAAAACCCTAAGAAAGGGGAGAAAGAGTGAGAGAAGGAGAGAGAAAGAGGGGAAAAAAAGTACTAGCTGCTGCTTCTGTCACCATGGGAGCCAGACGCCTCTAAGATGTGTCGCAGATAGAGCTCTTAGTTTAGGAGACAAACTGCCTGTCCCAAAAGACCCTACAGAAGGGACTCCCAACCTTATTAGCGCGTTTAGCTGCCCAAGAGAAGGGACCGCATCCGGGAGAGGCTTGAACCCGGATGGACGCTGCCGACTGCAGAAGGTAGGACGTTCGACCAGCATTCACTGCCATGAGGTATAAGGAAAAAAAGGAGAATGTGGGGGCAGTGCAAGCCAACTCTTTTATAATATTCACTAGTCCTGAGGGAGGAGCCAAGGCGGAGCTTGTCACAGGTATGCTGCCATGGAGGCACCAGGAAAGACGGCTAGAGAGAGGGATGGGGGGAAAAATCAAGAAATTTGGATAGAGAGAGATAAAAGGGAAAGAAAAGAGGAGAAGGAGTGGCACATTCTAAAATGTACCATGAAGGCTTTTACAGTAATACTGTACGAGTGGAAGGGACTCAGGGAGCTCTAAATGTCCGTGGATTAGGGGCGCAAATTACTTGTCTTGCCTTGGGTGCCGACAACCCATGGTACGAAATATAATTTTACTGTTAGGGGTCCCCACAACTTGGAATATTTTTTTAAAGGGTCACGGCACGAGAAGGTTGAGAACCACTGATCTAAGCGAAGCTCACATCTTTGCGAGTAAATAATAAATGTATTATTATTATTTATTTTTTCTGAATGACTTCACAACCTGGTGTACCACATCCCTCAATTGTAACATATCAAAAGAAAATGGATTTTAGACTTTACTGGAACAAAGAGGACAAATACATGAATAGTATAAAACATACCCAAAAGTTTATTACCCACTTAAAAAACACAAACATATTGCACATTCCGGTCACTGGAAGCCAAGTAAGTGCTACTCAGTGTCCATAATTACACCAAGAGATCAAAAAGTCAATGCGTTTTGTACTAATTTCCCTGGAAGTGGGCTTATCTGGGTCCCCCCTTAGTTTAACCACTTAAGACCCGGACCATTATGCAGGTTAAGGACCTTGCCCCTTTTTGCAATTCGGCACTGCGTCGCTTTAACGGACGATTGGGCGGTCGTGCGACGTGGCTCCCAAACAAAATTGGCGTCCTTTTTTCCCCACAAATAGAGATTTCTTTTGGTGGTATTTGATTACCTCTGCGGTTTTTATTTTTGCGCTATAAACAAAAATAGAGCGACGATTTTGAAAAAAATGCATTGGGCCAGATTCAGTTAGAGTTACTCTGGAGTATCAGTGATTCGCCAGCCTAACTCTCACTTTGAGCCGGCGTTTCAGCTCTCTGTAAGCAGAAAACAAGAAACGCCGGGTTTGAGTTCCTATACGAGCGGCGTAATTGTATTTAGCCGTCGTATTGGAACTGCAATTTTAAAAATGGCGCTCGGGGCGTTCCCGCTGATTAACGCCGAGAATATGTTAATCAGCGAGAAACGGCAATTCACGATCGTATTCGGGCCCGACGCAGTGACTTTCCGACGTTTCCGTAAGAGATACGCGGCGTAAAGAAAAACATGCCCCCTAGTGGAGTATCCTATGTTAAGTATGGCCGTCGTCATCGCGTTGAATTTAAAAAAATTTGCGTCGTTTGCGTAAAACGTCCGTGAATGTGGATTGACGTCATTGGCGTTCCCTGACAGAATTTGGAGCATGCGCACTGACGTTCGCCGCGGGATCGCGCCTAGTTTAAATAATACACGCCCCCTACCCCGCCCAATTTGAATTCCGCCTGCTCATTTTCGCTACGCCGCCGCAACTTTAGGAGCAAGTGCTATGTGAATAACAGTACTTGCTCATAAAGTTTCGGCGGAGTAACGCAAATGACAAACGTTACTCCAACATAAAGATTCGCTCTCCTACCTGAATCTGGCCCAATACTTTTTGCTATAATAACTATCCCCCAAAAATATATATAAAAAAAAATAATGTCCCTCATTTTAGGCCGATACGTATTCTTCTACATATTTTTGGAAAATATGGTATGTATATGGTAAATAAGCGTTTATCGATTGGTTTGCGCAAAATTTATAGCATTTACAAAATAGGGGATAGTTTTATGGCATTTTTATTAATTTTTTATTTTTTTTTCACTACTAATGGCGGCGGTTGCTAATATTTTAGTCCTGACTCCTTTAAAGTCCTTATCAGGCATCAGAACTCCTAGGATTTTCCCAGCCAGGGAAATGTCGGTTGCTTACAATATCATTCCATCTCTAAAAAGGATGACACTCAACCGAAAAAAACGACCGATATCACAGATTAGAAAAATGCCTGGCACTGATCGACGAATGGATGACTGAGAGCTCCCTCAAACTCAATGGATCCAAAACAGAACTACTTCTCCTCCATGCAAACCGAAAGACCAAAGCTTGGACCTCATGGACACCACCCACCATCCTGGGACAGATAATCACCCCAAATACCAAGGTCAAAAGCCTCGGAGTAACCTTTGACTTAGAGATGTCGATGGATGCGCATATAGGATCAGTAGTCAGTGGATCCCATTACCTTCTCCGCCTACTGCGCAGACTCATCCCCTTTATCCCGGAAGAGGACACAGCAGTAGTAGTTGGAACAATCATTAATTCTCGACTGCAAACTCCCTATACTTAGGACTACCAAAATACCAGATCTCATGCCTACAAGTCGTCCAGAACACAGCAGCCAGATTGGTAACAGGAAAGAAACCCTGGGAATCCATCACCCAGGGCTGGACTGGGACAAAAATGTGGCCCTGGACTTCATCCAGACTGGCCACATTGACAGGTCTCTCCCATGGCTGCCGGACAACTCCCACACCCCCCCCCCCAGCCACCCAAGCCCCCTCTCCCCCTTCACTAGCCACTAGCCATTCTTCTTTGAGTAGAATGGCTGGTACTCTTATAGGCAGTACCAGTGGGGAAGCTAGACATTATTTCACCCGGGGGAAAGAATCAGTTCAGTGCCCCCCCCCTTATGGGACAAGAATAGGCAGAAGAGAGAAACTTCCAGGCCATTGCTGTTGAGTCAGCTGTCTGTCCCCTCCCCATGCTCCTCTGTCACCCCCCCCCCTGCTCCTCCTCCTGCTTCTCTGTTCCCCCCAGGTGAGCGCAGCGGGAAGAGAGAGACAGAGGAGCAGAGTGGGGCGGCGGTCCGCTGTCACTGAAGCTGGCCCACTGAGCCATCGGCCCACCGGGAAACTCCCTGTAATCCCAATGGCCAGTCCATCCCTGCCATCACCCCGTCCCTGAGGGCCCTTCATTGGCTAACAGTAAAGGATCGGGTCGCATTCAAATGGCTCACCCACAAATGCACACAAGGAAAGGCTCCTGAATACTTATGCGACAAAATAAAACACTACAGGCCAGATTCAGAAAGCTCTGCCTATCTATAGGCAGGCGTAGCATATCTCAGATAAACTACGGCGCCGCAACTTTCAGTGGCAGGTTCCTTATTCAGAAACTTTTTACGCCGAAAGTTACGGCGGCGTAGTGTATCTGTGGCGGCGGAAGGCCGCGCAATTCAAATTTGGAAGATGGGGGCGTGATTCATGCAAATGAATCATGACCCCACGTAAGTGACGTTTTTTTTGGACGGCGCATGCGCCGTCCATGGACGTTCCCAGTGCGCAAATGCGCGAAATCACGTCGCTTTTTTCTCAATGTAAACGACGTGAACGTGACTAACGTCGAGCCCCATTCCCGAACGATTTACGCAAACGACGTCCATACTTAACATTGGCTGCGCCTGCTATAGCAGGGATAACCTTAAGCCGCTCGAACGCTTACGCAAACGACGTAAACTACGACGTGCCGTCGCAAGTACGCTCGTGAATCTGCGTAAGTAGCTCATTTGCATAATTTACGTGAAGCTCCACCTAGTGGCCAGCGTAAATATGCAACTTAAGATACAACGGTGTAAATGCTTTCTGAATCTGGCCCTACGTCACCAAACGCATTCTCCGATCGGCTAACCAAAACCCCCTCTACATCCCTAAGGACCACTACAAATTGAAGGGAGAACGAAGATTTGCAGTCCAAGGACCAAGGCTATGGAACGCTCTACCAACGGACATCCGCAAGGAAGAAAACCATCGGGCCTTCAGGGAAAAACTGAAGACCCACCTCTTCTGAAGGATCAGGACGACAACGGATGGTGGAATAAGTGCCTTGAGGCGATTTAGTTTGTATGTGTATCGCTATACAAGTTATTCAATCACTCTCTGACGGCACTCCCCCCACCGTGCGATCCGTGGCCTTACATTATATTGCAGTAGAGGTGTGGGGAGTAGGACGAGGTGATGGTGCCCTGCTGAATCCGGGGCTCCTGCAAGAGGCTGTTGCTGCCGCTGGGGCCGTTGCTTCTCTTCCCAGCCGACGAAGATCTCAGGACCGCTTCCTGATTGGCCGGGAGGAGAAGCAGGAAGTCATTTGTGAATATTAATTGGCTAATGTCATACAAGTGGGTGGGCTTGTGGCACAGTGCTCTGTGCCCGGAGTCCAAAAACTGCAGAAACACCATTTTGTTCTCCAGGTCCTCTGCTTTTGAACTGTATAATTTTTTGGGGTTCCAAGTGTGTTATAAATGTCAAAATTGTTCTGGATGGAAAGAGGTTCTGTTCTCCTCCAGCATTTACAATTGAACTTTCCCTCCTGGCACAATGATGAAAACTTTCATTGTAATAAATTTTCTAGTTGCGTTTTCTCATCCTTCACCCCCCCCCCCCCCCCCCTCAGAACCCCTGACAGTCTCCCCATTGTCTTTGCTCTGTCTTGTAATGAGAACCGGTTTACCTGCTTTATAGGAAATTATAATGATTATGTCATATTAATATCTTTCACAGCTCTACAACTATTATAAAATGTATAAATGATATTATTTGCATAATTACAGGTTGTGATGTGTGATATAAAGTGCGGGGAATTGTGTGCGGCTCTGATATCCGGTGCTGGGAGCGGACGGAGCGCACCGTGGGATATAACGTTGGTGGTTTGATCGTCTTTCCACCAATCACACCTAACAATGGGGTGGCTGTGGACTCTTCTCCTTGTTGGGTTATCAGTGGCCTTCATCTCATCGCTGGCCCTTCCGGAGGAGGAGGAGGAGGCGGAGGAGGAGAGAAGACAAGAAATATGTTGTGTTTTTAGAGGTTGCTCAGGCTGTGTGTGTCGCCCCCAAAACCCCCGGGTAAGAGGCTGCAAGTCATGTGAATTTGTGTTAAGGAGTTTTTCTGGAAAACTGTTTACTAGAAGACAAGAGGAGAGAGGTGTAAAGAGGAAAGGAGAGGAGAGGGGGAAAAGACAGAAGAAGAGAGAGGAGGGGAATAGATTAGAGAAGAGGAGAGAAAAAAGGTTGGAAGAGAGGAGGAAAGAAGAGGAATGAAGAGGTGAGCATTGGAATGAAGAGGAGGGGAGAGGGAGGAGAGGAGAGAAGAGAAGAGGAAAAGGGAGGGAGGATAAGAGAAGAGGTGGGAAAAGAGGATGGGAGAAAATAAGAGGAGAGGACAGGAGGGAAAATGAGAGGATGGGAGGGGAGAAAAGAGGGTAAAAGAAAGATTAGGAGAGGAGAAAAGAGAAGATGAGAGAAGAGAACGGAGGAGAGGAGAAAAAAGGAGAAAAAAATTAAGGAAAAGAGAGGCTAAGAGGGGAGTGGAGAAGAGAGAGTAGGGGAATAGATTAGAGGAGAGGAGAGAAAAAGGTGGGAAGCGAGGAGGAGAGAAGAGGAATGAAGAGTAGGGGAGGGGGAAGGAGAGGGAAAAGAGGAGGGGAGAGGGAGGAGAGGAGAGAAAAGGAGAGGAAAGGGGAGGGAGGAGAGGAGAGAAGAGGAGAGGAAAAAGGAGGGAGGAGAGGAGAGAAAAAGAGGAGAAGAGAAGAGGTCGGAAGAGAGGAGGAGAGAAGAGGATGGAAAAGGTGAGCATAGGAATGAAGAGGAGGGGAGAGGGGAGGAGAGGGAAAAGAGGAGGGAAGAGAGGAGAGAAGAGGAGAGGAAAGGGGAGGGACAAGAGGAGAGGAAAAGAGGAGGAGAGAAGAGGTGGGAAGAGTTGAGCATATGAATGAAGAGGAGGGAAAAGAGGAGGGGAGAGGGAGGAAAGGAGAGAGGAGGAGAGGAAAATGGAGGGAGGAGAGGAGAGAAAAAGAGGAGGAGAGAAGCAACTGACAAGAGCGCATACCTCCCTCTGTCCCCGGAATCCGGGTTGGGTACCACAGCGGAGCCTAGTACCGAAACGTGTTTCGGTACTAGGCTCCACTAATTAATTCTGTCCGGTGTGCATGGAGCAGTCTCCTGTCTGTCCCGCCCCCTCTGCGTGTGTCGGCTCTTGTCTCATAGGCGGTGTGATGAGAGGCTTCTGGGTTGGCCGGAGCTGCTGCCAATCATCCTGTGCACTCCCAGAAATGCTCTCTGAGTGCCACCCTCCTAGTAACCAAAGATGCCACGTATGCCCCGCACCCTGTAATGTGCTTCTGCTCCCAGCGCACCCGAGCTACAGGGATCTATTGGACAAGTACTGACCTATGGGGACAACTGATGTGGGGGGCTCTGATGGGGACACCTGCTGTGGGAGGCTCTAATGGGGGATACCTGCTTTGGGGGGCTCTGATGGGGGACATCTGCAGTGGGGGGGTTCTGATGGGGGACACCTGCTGTGGGGGGCTCTGATGGGGGACACCTGCTGTGGTGGGCTCTGATGGGGGACACCTGCTGGGGGGGACTCTGATGGGGGACACCTGCTGGGGGGGACTCTGATGAGGGACACCTGCTGTGGGGGGCTCTGATGGGGACACCTGCTGGGGGGGACTCTGATGGGGGACACCTTCTGGGGGGGACTCTGATGGGGGACACCTGCTGGGGGGACTCTGATGAGGGACACCTGCTGTGGGGGGCTCTGATGGGGACACCTGCTGGGGGGGACTCTGATGGGGGACACCAGCTGGGGGGGACTCTGATGAGGGACACCTGCTGTGGGGGGCTCTGATGGGGACACCTGCTGGAGGGGACTCTGATGAGGAACACTAATAAAGAGTCGTAGCCATAGAAACATTTGTAAAGGGGAGGAGTTAGTAAGATGACCACACCCATGTGGGGGCACCAGCAATATTTCTGCACCCAGGCGTCTGTGACCCTAGGATCGGCCCTGGGTCTGATTTATCTTGAGGTTTATCCTCTAAATAGTATTTTTCTGTCCTACTCCAGGGTCTAATATATACAAAAGTGTAAATTCTGCGCTAATCAAACAACAAATATGTGAAATAGAAGTAGTGAAAAAACAAAGCTGCAACATAAACACGTGATAATCATGTGACAAAATATGGGAAACAATAGTTGCGCTAAGTAAGATTAGTGAAAATTAAGAAGTATAGTGATAAGTCCACAAGGGATGATCCCTATAGATAAGTTACGTGTCAAAAACATATATAACATAAATGATATACCAACACAAATATACAAACGACTATTGTAATGTTAACTGTCCCAGGACAAACAACACTGTCCAATGTATAGGCAATGAGAGCCAAAGAAAGGGATCCTGATCCAGTCCCTTAAAATGGCAAAAGTCTGTATAGGAAGAAAAAAGAAGAATCCAAGTCCCATGCGGGAATGCAACATGTGCATTATCTTCTTTAAAATTAGGGATATTTATTTATTTATTTATTTTTTTCATATTGGCTTTATATGTATGAACATTTTTGGTGTAATATTGGTCCCTATAGGTTCCAAGATATGGTGGATATGGATGGTTTGGCTTCAGTTTATATAGATACCCTAAAATATGTCCGGGGACCGAATTTGTTTTAATATATTAACGTTATATATTGTTTTATTATTTTATCTATTCTTGCCCCCAGCATGCGGTAATTACGTGGCTGATAGGCAGAATATAGGTTAGGTCCAATGGTAGGTCGGCGGGATTAGGAATGGCTGTGATTGGCCTTGACTTTGGAAGCCGTCCCTGAACATGCTCCGAGTGCGCTATGGATGTTTGTTTCTATCATCCAATGATGTCGCAAGGAGGACGTTCCAATCGCTGGTTGGCTAGATGAGAGGATGCTGTGATTGGCTCTTCCATCTAAGGCCGTCCGTTCCTGTAACTCATAGTGAGGCTTGGCCTGTGACCTACTTCCGGTTTTACGAACGGAAGTGAGGCTTGGTCAGGCTTCTTCCTGTATTTAAGTGGTGACTTCAGTGCGTCGCCCGTGCCCTTTGAGAACGACAATTCTGTCGAAACTGGTCAGGGCGGTGCAACGCAGTGACGTCACTACGTCCCCACATGACCCCGGAAGCACGGGCGCTCGTATCTTTGTTATGCTGTTTTAGCTTGTTTGCTCAATTTTATATTTTCGTTTTTAACATTGGATTTGTACGGGAGCTTTACGATAAATATCCCTAATTTTAAAGAAGATAATGCACATGTTGCCCCTTCTTTGCAACAAATTATTTTTTATGGCTCATGGTTTAATACCTGCTGGAGAGAGGATATTATCCCTATGCTGATCTTGGAGGAAGAGACCCCGGGAGATCTACAGCTTGGAGGAGTCCTCACACCCATAACCTCTGCAGAGGTTTATATCTGCACAGGCGTATTAGACCTTACACTCTCAGGTCCAACCAATCTGGTAAGGGTCCCCCCTTTTTTACCCTGTCTGGCACTGGAGAAAAGTTAAAGTGTGGTGGTGGCTTCATCTTCATCCTTGTTTTCACCCATCCACCCCCCCCCCCCGCATGGGACCTGGATTCTTCTTTTTTCTTCCTACTCCAGGGTCTGTAATAGAATAGACCTAAGGTCTTGATCACGGTATGCCTTTTCTTTCAATTCATTAACCACAATCTCTGACTGATGTAAAGAATGCGACATGTTGTCACAATCACGCCTGATCAGGGCCGCCATCAGGAATTATGGGGCCCCTTACACAGTTTCAGGCATGGGCCCCCTGGAGCGTGGGCGGGGGGTGCTGCCGCCTCAAATTGAGAAGCGGAGGTGCTGCTATGAATTGAGAATCGGGGGTGCCACGAATTGGGGGGGGGGGTTGCCCTGGGGACCTCTGGGCCCCTTACAAAAAAAAATGATAAGGGGGTAGCCATCCGGGGGCCCTGGGGACCTCCGGGCCCTTTAATAAAAACAAAAAAATAAAAACATATATTAAAAAATATAATGTTTTATATAAAAAATAAATAAAAAGGGGGGTTGCCATCCGGGGGCCCTGGGGACCTCTGGGCCCTTTAATAATAAATATATATATATATACATTTTTTTTATAAAAAATAGAAATAAAAAAAAGGGTTTCCATCTCGAGCCCTTTAATAAAAAGAAAAAGAAAGAAAAAATATATAAAAAAAAGAAAAAAGCATTTTTTTTTTTTAAAAGGGGGGGGTTGGCATCCGGGGGCCCTGGGGACCTCTGGTCCTCTGTGATCTGATGTTCATCTAAGTTCACCACAATAGACAATCACAGTTAGTTAAAACTAATAACACACAAAGAATTAAATGTTGCCATGTTTTAATTGAACACACCATGTAAACATTCACAGTGCAGGTGGAAAAGGTATGTGAACCTCTAGAATAATGACATCTCCAAGAGCTTATTGGAGTGAGGTGTCAGCCAACTGGAGTCCAATCAATGAGATGAGATTGGAGGTGTTGGTTACAGTTGCTCTGCACGATAAAAAAAACACACACACACCAGTTCTGGGTTTGCTTTTCACAAGAAGCATTGCCTGATGTGAATGATGCCTCGCACAAAAGAGCTCTCAGAAGACCTACGATTAATAATTGTTGACTTGCATAAAGCTGGAAAGGGTTATAAAATTATCTTCAAAAGCCTTGCTGTTTATCAGTTCACTGTAAGACAAATTGTCTATAAATGGAGAAAGTTCAGCACATCGGCTACTCTCCCTAGGAGGAGCTTTTATAAACAACTACAGATTCAGGTAAAGATGACTGCAAGAGCACAGCGCAGACTGACCAATGAGGTGAAGAAGAATCCTAGAGTGTCAGCTAAAAACTTACAATAGTCTCTGGCATATGCTAACATCCCTGTTAGCCAAACTACGATATGTAAAACACTAAACAAGAATGGATTTCATGGGAGGATATTACAGAGGAAGCCACTGCTGTCCAAACAAAACATTGCTGCACGTTTACAGTTTGCACAAGAGCACCTGGATGTTCCACAGCAGTACTGGCAAAATATTCTGTGCACAGATGAATCCAAAGTTGAGTTGTTTGGAAGAAGCACACAACACTATGTGTGGAGAAAAAGAGGCACAGCACACCAACATCAAAACCTCATCCCAACTGTGAAGTATGGTGGTAGGGGCATCATGGTTTGGGGCTGCTTTGCTGCATCAGGGCCTGGATGGATTGCTATCATTGAAGGAAAAATGAATTCCCAAGTTTATCAAGACATTTTGCAGGAGAACTTAAAAACATCTGAGTCACGTACCTGGTGATTGCAGACATGTGCATTTTGTTTCGTTACGAATTCGGACAAATTTTTCATTATTTGGAAATTCGGATGCATTCAAATTTCCGAATTACAAAATTAACGAATTTAAACAAATTCAAAAAACGCGAACGAAATTCGAAACGAATCGAATCGAATTTCGAAAAAAACAAATTCGAATCGAAAACAAATTCGAATTAAAATAGAAAGCAAATTTGAATCAAAATCTAAAAAATATAAATCGATTTCTAAAAAAGAATACAATAACATAGAATATAAAATAATAAAACAATAGAATAAAAAATAAAAGAATAGTAAATAACAGAATAGAATTTAACCACTTAAGGACCGCCTACTGCACATTTACATCTGCAGAATGGCACAGCTGGGCACATCAACGTATATATACGTTGATTTTAGTACCCAGCCGTGGGTCGCGGGCGCGCCCCCGCGACCCGGTCCGAAGCTCCAGGACCGGGACCGCAGGATTCGCGGACCCGATCGCCGCTGCAGTGCGGCGATCCGTCCCTGGAGCGCAAGAACGGGGAGAGCCGTGCTTCTCTTTGCTTCTCCGTGCTTCTCTGTGGCCGTAGCATCGATCGCGTCATCCCTGTAATAGGGGGACGCGATCGATGACGTCACACCTACAGCCACACCCCCCTACAGTTGTAAACACAACACATAGGCACACATTCCCTACAGCGCCACCTGTGGTTAACTCCCAAACTGCAACTGTCATTTCCACAGTAAACAATGCAAATTTAAATGCATTTTTTGCTGTGAAAATGACAATTGTCCCAAAAATGTGTCAAAATTGTCCGAAGTGTCCGCCATATTGTCGCAGTCATGAAAAAAATCGCTGATCGCCGCTATTAGTAGTAAAAAAAAAAAATGCAATAAAACTATCCCTTATTTTGTAAACACTATAAATGTTGCAAAAACCAACCGATAAACGCTTATTGCGATTTTTTTTTACCAAAAATAGGTAGAAGAATACGTATCGGCCTAAACTGAGGAAAAAAAATGTTTTTTTATATATTTTTGGGGGATATTTATTATAGCAAAAAGTAAAAAATATTGCATTTTTTTTTAAATTGTGGCTCTATTTTTGTTTATAGCGCAAAAAATAAAAACCGCAGAGGTGATCAAATACCACCAAAAGAAAGCTCTATTTGTGGGGAAAAAAGGACGCCAATTTTGTTTGGGAGCCGCGTCGCACGACCGCGCAATTGTCAGTTAAAGCGACGCAGTGCCGAATCGCAAAAAGGGGCAAGGTCCTTTACCTGCATTTTGGTCCGGGTCTTAAGTGGTTAATAGAATGTATTCAAATACAATAATACAAATAGAAATACATACAATCAAATCTGGTTGAAATAATTTCAAATTGGGTGGAAATAATTTCCAATCCGGTTGAAATATTAACGATAGCGGATGAAATATTATTGAATTCTGTTGAAATATTTTCGAATCCGGTCAAAATATTATCGAAGGTTCTCTCCTGAACAACTGACAGGTACCACAAAATCCAGACCAGAGGCCAGGATTTCCATCTCGAGCCCGGCCCCTCAGCTTCGACCTCGTGTTTCTCCTTTCAAATCAGAAGGCTTCCACCTCCACGCCAGCAGGTTTACTGTCTGCCGACCGCCATCCCTTTCCACCTCGCCGTGTACTAGAGAAGGTTAGCATAGCACCACCTACTGGCAACTGATTAGAACAGATACTACACTTGATCTTAGCCAAAAGGCAGAGAAGCGACATTTTATGACCAATTTGTCCAGAAATTCATATCATTCCAACAGGGTTCACATACTTTTTCTTGCAACTGTATACCAGACCTGAAGGGCCTGGTAATGGACTGGGCTGGGGGGCCCATGGTGTTATTTTTTTTTTTTTTTTTTTCAATGATTTTTATCTATATTGCCGAAATCCGGTAATACATTACAGCCGCAAGCCATTTTAAATTACATTTTTTTCCTTTAGAAATTTCATTTTGCTGCAGTACTGTAATTCCCGACAAAAAAAAAAGTCTGATGTGAGCTTTTTTTCGTCTGAAAATTTCGACCGTGTGTAGGCTCCATCGGTTAAACGATTTAGTGGATAGAGAGCACCTCAAAATACAGCACCTCATCCCGTGTACGTATAGACATGAGGAAGAAGGGAGTGGGTACCTGTGGACCCTGGGATTATAAGTCGGTGCAAATAGAATGTACTGAGACAAAAATTCAAATAGTAGAACATTTTTTAATTCATACAAAAAATACATATAAATAGAGAGACCATCTGAAGTCTTCAAATAAATCGAACTTCAACAGTGTAAGGAAAGTTCCATGCAGTTATATCTTGCCCGACATGTTTCGCTCCGGGAGGAGCTTTTTCAAGAGCTTTTATAAACAACTACAGATTCAGGTAGATGGGAGCATCTTTGCGCTGGAGTAACGTTTCTCATTTACGTTACTCTGGCGAAATTTTAGGAGCAAGTGCTGTTATTCATGAAGCACTTGCTCCCAAAGTTGCGTCAGCGCATCGCAAATGAGCCGGCGGAATTCAAATTGGGCGGGTACGGGGCGTGTATTATTTAAACTAAGCGCGATCCCGCGGCGAACCTACTGCGCATGCGTCGACTGTCAATGCATCCCAGTGCGCATGCTCTAAATTCTGTCAGTGAACGTCAATGACGTCAAATCCCCATTCATGGACGTTTTACGCAAGCGACGCGATTTTTTTTTTTTCCGACGCGATGACGACGGCTATACTTAACATAGGATACTCCACTAGGGGGCTGCTTTATCTTTACGCCGCGTATCGCTTACGGAAACGTGGGAAAGTCACTGCGTCGCGCCCGAATACGATCGTGAATTGCCGATTCCCGCTGATTAACATATTTTTTCGGCGTAAATCAGCGGGAACGCCCCCGGCGCCATTTTTAAATTAAATTTGCGATGCGATGGCGAAATTCAATTGCGCCGATCGCATCGGAACTCCAACCCGGCGTTTCTTGTTTTCTGGTTACAGAAAACAGAAACGCCGGCTTAAAGTGACAGTTAGGCTGGAGTATCACTGATACTCCAGCCTAACTCTACCTGCATCTGGCCCACAGTCTCTAAAAAGACAAACATACATAAAGATGGTCAATAGAATAGAGAATGAATGTAAATACACACAATATTCTCATATAAACAAAAATAGATATGCCACATTGCATATATGATCAGTAATATGTATGAAGAAAAATTACAATGAAGGGAATTTTATAAACAATAATAACAAATTTCTAAGGCCCCTTTCACATTGAGGCGTGGAGCCGCGGTGACGGTATAGCCGCGCTATTTGTAGCGCCGCTATACCGTCGTGTTTACCGCGATATTCGGGCGCTAGCGGTGAGGTTTTAACCCCCGCTAGCGGCCGAAAAAGGGTTAATACCGCCCGCGTTGCGGGCGGTATTACCGCGCTATTGCCGCGGTTTCCCATTGTTTCCAATGGGAAGGCGCGCTATAGGAGCGGTGAACACACCGCTCCTATACCGCGGTAAAGATGCGGCTAGCAGGACTTTTGGAGCGTTCCTGCTAGCGCACCGCTTCAGTGTGAAAGCCTTCGGGCTTTCACATTGAACACTACAGGGCATGATTTTTCATGCGGTATAGCAGCGCTATTTTTAGCGCTGTACCGCATGAAAAACGCCTCAATGTGAAAGGGGCCTTAGTGTACCTAAATTGGAACAGCAGAACAGGCGCAAGGAACTTACCTCCTCTAATTTCTAAAATTAAAATTAATTATAATATAATTATAATTAAGCTTGGCGGCCCATCAGTTTGTAGGGGCAGAGCCGGATGATTGTGTCACCATAGAAGCCTAGTGCTGGCCACGAACCATATACTAGAAAAAGCCAAATAATAACTGATTGGATAGTGCAGTAAAACAAAATTTTTGAAAAAACATTGGAAAAATGATCATGTTAATAATATCTAAAGATCCTGTACCTTGAGGTTGTGGGTAAAGAGGGGTAAAAACTACCCAGGTGAAAACGAAAATTTGCAATGCTGTCCAGAAAGGCAGTGGCAGGATGGATCAGAAGAAAGGTTCAACCTTATGGTTCTCAATGGTAATTCGATTGATACAAAGATCCGGAGGAGTGATAGCCACTCTGTATGGAAAGAGTGGAGAAAAAATATATATATCTAGGGTCAGATACCACCAGTGTTGCTCATCTTACTTTAAAAAAAGGAATTAGTTACAGTTACAAATGACTTCTCCAAAAAAGTAATTGCGTTAGTGACTCAGTTACTACATTGAAAAAGTAATTAGTTACTCAGCAAAGTAACTGGATTTTTTTTTAATATTCTACAATGCTTTGTTGAGAAGCAGATGACGGGCGCTTGCCAGGGAGCAGTGAGTTAATACTCCAAGACAAAAGAATGACAAAATCTTTGAGAAAAGAAAACCGGAAACAAATGGTGATCTCGTGTATATCCCAGCCTAGGTGCATCCGTCCCACCATGTATATCCCAGCCTAGGTGCATCCGTCCCACCATGTATATCCCAGCCTAGGTGCATCCGTCCCACCATGTATATCCCAGCCTAGGTGCATCCGTCCCACCATGTATATCCCAGCCTAGGTGCATCCGTCCCACCATGTATATCCCAGCCTAGGTGCATCCGTCCCACCATGTATATCCCAGCCTAGGTGCCTCCGTCCCACCATGTATATCCCAGCCTAGGTGCATCCGTCCCACCATGTATATCCCAGCCTAGGTGCCTCCGTCCCCCCATGTATATCCCAGCCTAGGTGCCTCCGTCCCACCATGTATATCCCAGCCTAGGTGCCTCCGTCCCCCATGTATATCTCAGCCTAGGTGCCTCCGTCCCCCCATGTATATCCCAGCCTAGGTGCCTCCGTCCCACCATGTATATCCCAGCCTAGGTGCCTCCGTCCCACCATGTATATCCCAGCCTAGGTGCATCCGTCCCACCATGTATATCCCAGCCTAGGTGCATCCGTCCCACCATGTATATCCCAGCCTAGGTGCATCCGTCCCACCATGTATATCCCAGCCTAGGTGCATCCGTCCCACCATGTATATCCCAGCCTAGGTGCCTCCGTCCCACCATGTATATCCCAGCCTAGGTGCCTCCGTCCCACCATGTATATCCCAGCCTAGGTGCCTCCGTCCCCCCATGTATATCCCAGCCTAGGTGCCTCCGTCCCACCATGTATATCCCAGCCTAGGTGCCTCCGTCCCCCCATGTATATCCCAGCCTAGGTGCCTCCGTCCCCCCATGTATATCCCAGCCTAGGTGCCTCCGTCCCACCATGTATATCCCAGCCTAGGTGCCTCCGTCCCACCATGTATATCCCAGCCTAGGTGCCTCCGTCCCACCATGTATATCCCAGCCTAGGTGCCTCCGTCCCCCCATGTATATCCCAGCCTAGGTGCCTCCGTCCCACCATGTATATCCCAGCCTAGGTGCCTCCGTCCCCCCATGTATATCTCAGCCTAGGTGCCTCCGTCCCACCATGTATATCCCAGCCTAGGTGTATCCGTCCCACCATGTATATCCCAGCCTAGGTGTATCCGTCCCCCCATGTATATCCCAGCCTAGGTGCATCCGTCCCACCATGTATATCCCAGCCTAGGTGCATCCGTCCCACCATGTATGTGCAGCTAATAGGACTTAAAACCCTTATCCATCTGCTACATATTACTTCCAAATTATAAGCTGAATTAAAATGTATGTTTATAATATTCATTCCCTTGACGTTTACAGAGTCTGTAATTTAAAATCTTATATTAGGCTTTATTCGAATTTTCTATAGTTTATTGTTTATTATTCTATTTATCTTATATAATCTTTATTAGATGCAAGGGATCTGGAATGGGGATGTCAGATTTGTCTTTGTTGTCTGATGAAGAGATGAAATCACTGACCAAAAATAACCTGCTGGTCATTGGTCTGTATAGGTGTCCTGCACTTACCATGTTGACCACTAGATGTCGCTGTGTACACTGTGTTGTATAGGGAACGTTTGTTCTGTGGAACATTTTGTTCCGGCCATGTGTTCCCCAGATCATTGATCAGGTTGCGCACACAGTGTGTGTGATCGATGTGAGTTGTTCCCCCGGTGATAGGTCAGTGTGAAGCAGGTGGGGCTCATTGTATCCAGGGCTCCTTGCGATTGGGAGTTTTCAGACCGCTGTGACAGACCATCACAGCGGTCACATGATTCTAAAGTGGAGTTCCACCCATATTTATGTTCACAGCGCCGGCAGAAGCAATTACTCTGCTGCCATATAGTGGCGATAGATGTAATTGTGGTAATGCCACCCAAGTAATGGGAACTGCGTTACTGTGAGGGGAAGAGTAATCAGGTAGATTACTCGTTACCCTCAAAAGGGGCTGCGTTAGCTAACTGCGTTTATTGTAACTCCGTTACTTACAACACTGGATACCACACAAAGGTACCTAATATAGTCTAATAGACTGAGGATAATTGGTCAAAAAGAGCAAGAATCACTGCTTACCTATAGATCAAATCATAGCCAAGACATCCAGCTAGAGTGTAGGTATGCTGCTGGGCAAGATGCATCCGGCAGCATCACAAACAGATTGTGCCTTAGAGTAGCGGCTGTCTGAGCCAAGCTTTAAATAGTACGGTGCGGCTGACGTCAGCCACGACGTAGCCGCAGCGGGGACATGTGACTCGCCCCGCGTCACTAGGCATCGCCCGCGTCACGCTCAAGGAATTGTCCATGAAGGCTGTGGATGGTGCGCGCGCATGCAGCGGTGCTCGATCTGATCACATCCCGCCTGCGCGTCACGTCGAGAGGCGTGCGCCGCCATCTTAGATATGGGAAAAGGATCCCATAGATGGCAGTATGGGCATGAACAAGGTGGAATGGGCCAAACATGAAATGCTGCGAGCGGAGTGGGGCCAGCCAGAACTGGGGGAGTATCGGAAGGATGGACCACTATCAGAAAAAAAGGACCCAACTGTTGCCAATCTAAAAAATAGGGTCCCACGCGTCCCTATGGTTCGTGGACAAACACTAAAGAAATTGGCATCAAAAGGGGAAACAAGGATGAGGCTCATAAGTTAATAAATTAATGCAGCTAAGCCGCAGGGATCCTCAAACTACGGCCCTCCAGCTGTTGTAGAACTGCACATCCCATGAGGCATTGTAACACACTGACATTCACAGACATGACCAGGCATGATGGGAATTGTAGTTCCTGAACAACTGGAGGGCCGTAGTTTGAAGACCCATGAGCTAAGGAGTAACAATAATGCAAAAAGAATACAATACTAAGTGCATGGGTATACTGGTGAATCTAATTGGGTTTACCACAGTAAAGAAATAGATTCGAAAGGGAGGGGAGATTGCGCAATCTGCTGTCCAAAAGGTGGAAATTGTTCACTCCATAAAGATAATGACGAATATAGTTCTATAGTAGTGCAAGGTGTAAAGAAAAACATCATTAGAATTTAAAAAAATATATATATAGGGCCAGATTCAGGAACACTTGCGCTGGAGTATTTCGCTATGCGCCGCGTAACTGTGATGATGCGCCGTCGTTTCTATGTGCCCGTACCCACCAAACTAGATGCGCCCAATAACGGGTCATTTGCGACCGGCGGAACGTTCCGACGCCAGAGTATCGTCAGCGCTTAATTTCGCTGGGCGCATCAGTCGCGCCTATTGATTTCCCCTGCAAATATGCAAATGAGGGATTTTTCCCAATTCACGAACGGATTAGCACCATACGCTGGCTACATGCGCCGCGCGTATCTCGTCCGTCCGGCGCAAAGTTATTTCTACAAAAGGCTGCTTTATCTTTACTCCAGACGGTCACAGGTCAGCAGGAGAGCAGCTACAGCAGCGTTACCGACGATAAGAGCTAGCTGAGCACCCCCACTTGCAGGACAACACCTCTGTCCCTGCTTGTCTGTCAAATTTTACAGCCATGGAGGAAGACATCATAGGTCTCCATAGCCGAGATGACGGCTGACAGCTCCTGGCCTTTACAGTTCAGCTTTCTCCTGTGTGTTTGCGGGGAACGGGAGCAGCCATCTCAGAACAAAAGTAACTTCACTGCGGGGAGGGGGAGCAGGATATACTTTAGTGCCGGAATGGCGCTTCTACGGGCGCATTTAAACGCCCAACGGAAGGCATTGCGCTGACGTTTCCCGTGAAGTGGTGCCGACGGAAGTTGTGAGCATGCGCACAAAGGGGGCGAGTGGAGCCTCACTCACTGCGCATGCTCCGTGGATGATGCGCTGAACGTAAGCCTCTGCGCTGGGCTCCGCCCATCATTTACATATGATCACACCCACTTCCCCTTGCGTCGGGTTACGCCAGCGCATTATCGTTACTCTGGCGCAAGTTTACGCGCAACTGCTATGTGAATAACAGTACTTGCGCCGAAAGGGTCTTCAGAGTAACGTAAATGAGAAGCGTTACTCTGGAGCAAAGATGCTCTCATCTACCTGAATCTGGCCCATAATGTCATATGAACAGCAGCATTTATTTGGAAAAACATGAATAAGTAGTACTGATTAATGAGACATAAAATAAAATAAAATGAAATGAAATGGAAATAAAGATAATAATAATGATCAATGTAAATAATAATGAATATGATAAAAAAGGGGAATGAAAATAGATTGGTATAATGATGAAATTAGTTATAAAAAGGGTTTGAAGCTGAAAGCTTCATTTAGACCAGGGAATTGTAGTGCTGAGAGGGAGTGAATCCACTTAGCTTCACGTAGAAGCAAGATCTTATCAAAATCCCCCCCTCTGTCGCCCAGAGGGACATGTTCGAGGGCCCAGAATTTCATTCTGTGACTGTCGAAATTGTGATGGAGGCCCACATGAAGGCTGATGGGGCTTTCCATTTTTTTCTTATTAATTAGACTTACATGGTCCCTTATTCTGTAGTAAAAGGGGCGTTTTGTTTTGCCTACATAAAAAGAGCCACAATCACATCTCATAATGTAGACAATTCCGACTAATTGGCATGCCACTGATAGTGACGATTTGTGGATGCGTCCGTTTGGGAGCATCATTGAGGTGGCCGAAAAGATGTAGGCACAGAAGGGGCAATTGTGGCAAGGTCTAGTGCCAGTTGGGCCCTTTTTGAAAGATTTAGTGGGGCGATGATGGCTGTGGACAAGTTTATCACATAGTGATTGTGATCGCTTGAAAGTTATTTCTGGGTAATCTTTGAGATATTTTGACACCGTGTTGTCACTTAGTAGGAGATGCCAATGTTTATGTAGAATCCCTCTTAGTTGTTGATGTTGACCCGTGAAGCGAATAATTATTCGTACTCCAGGATTGTCTTTTTCAATTTTATGATCGTAGAGAAGCGATTTGCGATCATGTTTCTTTGCCCGTGCATAGGCTTTTTTAAGGCATTTGTTGCCATATCCACGTTCCTGAAAGCGCTGTTGTAGGGCTTTGGCTTCGTTTTCGAAGCTTAGATAGTTACTGCAATTGCGGCGTAGCCGCAAATATTGGCCGTAAGGTATGCCAGTTATTAAAGATTTAGGGTGCGAACTATCAGCGTGCAGAAGTGAGTTGCCCGCAAGAGGCTTGCGGGAGAGGGAAGTGTCAACATTTCCATCTGCATCCACCACAATTTTGATGTCAAGAAAATTAAAGCGGTATTTCACCCTAAATATAAGATCTCCCATGCGCTTCAGCATACTGGCGTCAGCGCCAGTATGCTGGGTTTTTTTTTTTTTTATAGCACACTTACTGTTTTATCGTAGAAATCCTTTTCTGTCCCCCGTGGTGGACGGCGCCAGTACAGCGCGTCACATCTTCCTAAGATACCCGATATGGACTCGGGTATTTCCGGCGCTATGCGGCGCCTGCGCACAGACCTAGGAGCTGACTGCGCAGGCGCCGTATTTCTCCGAAATAGGACTCGGAGAAATACGGCGCCTGCGCAGTCAGCTCCTAGGTCTGTGCGCAGGCGCCGCATAGCGCCGGAAATACCCGAGTCCATATCGGGTATCTTAGGAAGATGTGACGCGCTGTACTGGCGCCGTCCACCGCGGGGGACAGAAAAGGATTTCTACGATAAAACAGTAAGTGTGCTATAAAAAAAAAAAAAACCCAGCATACTGGCGCTGACGCCAGTATGCTGAAGCGCATGGGAGATCTTATATTTAGGGTGAAACTCCGCTTTAAGGTTGGTCTGACTGGCTTCGAAAGTAAAATTTAAATTGAAATCATTTGTTTTGAGGTATTCCATAGATTTCAAAAGATTGGGGTAAGTGCCCGTCCATATGAAAAAAATGTCATCAATATATCTTCTCCAGATGGGTATAAGGTCCATGAAAATCTGCATGTCTTGACGATGAAATAAGTTCAGCTCCCACTCCCCCAGGTACAGGTTGGCGTAGGTGGGGGCACATTTGGTCCCCATTGCTACGCCCTGTACCTGGAGCTAGTGGGAGCCGTTGAACATGAATATGTTATTAGACAGAATGAAATCCAAAAGATCAAGGATAAATTGATTGTAGGGTGAGTGGATTGGGGCCTCTCCTGAGATGAAGCCCCTTACCACACTGACCCCCTGTGCAAAGCCTCAACATCCAAAGAGACCAGCCATGCCCCATGTGGGACATTAATGCTATCAATGGCTTTAAGAAGGTTCCTGGTGTCCTGGAGATATGATACCAGGTTTGTGACATGGGGCCTTAGATAATCATCCACTAATTTGCTGGCCTGTTCGGTCAGGGAACCATTTCCTGATACAATCGGTCTGCCAGGGGGGTCAGAGGCGTTTTTGTGTATCTTCGGTAACGCGTAAAGGGTAGGGGTATGAGGGGTTGTGGTATTAAGGAATTCCCAAGTCGATTTTGAGATGGAACCTTCATGATACGCCCATCTAATTAGATGGTAATAACGTTTCATAGTCAACTTGAGATGTGTCTCTGTGACTTTGCGATACCAGTTTTTGTTTTTTAGAATTTGAAGTACCATTAATTCATATGCTGGTTTGTCCATTATGACCACATTCCCCCCTTATCCGAAGGTTTGATGACTATTGTATCGTCATTCTGTAGTGTCTTCAGTGCCTGCATCTGATTTTCTGTCAAATTAGAGTGGGATTGTTTCGACCATCGTGTCTGTGCGCTTTCCTAAGGTACCTTGTTGGTGAAAGCCCATACACTTGGGTTGCCCTGGAGGGTAGGGAACATCTTTGATTTGGTTTTATATTCTTTGGCTTCAGAGATAATTCGATTCTGGGAAGTGGTTGGTTGACCTGAGTCAAAAGGAATTTCTAAAAGATCTGCTTCATGAAGATCTATCTCATTAATGCCGCCTTCATCCCATAGTTCCATTAATTCTTCCAGGGCCTGTATGTCCTTGATTGTCATTTCCTTCCACAGAGGATTGTTTAGATCAGTGGATGCTCAGGGCTGGACTGGGACAGAAATTTGGCCCTGGACTTCATCCAGACTGGCCCACATTGACAGGTCTCTCCCACAACGACCGGACAACTCCCGCACCACCCCGGCCACCCAAGCCCCCTCTTCCCCTTCACTAGCCACTAGCCCATCTACTTTATTATAGTAGAACGGCTGGTACTGGTACTCTTATAGGCAGTACCAGTGGGGAAGCTAGACATTATTTCACCGGGGCAAAGAAGCAGTTTGGTGCCCCCCCCCCCCTTACGGGACAAGATTAGCCAGAAGTGACAAACTCCCAGGCCATAGCTGTTGAGTCAGCTGTCTGTCCCCTCCCCCATGCCACTGATGCCGGCCCACTGAGCCATCGGCCCACCGGGAAACTCCCTGTAGTCCCAATGGCCAGTCCATTCCTGTGGATGCTATAGCTGGTTTGGGTTTATCGAATAGTACTTTTAGCATTAGCCGTCTGGAGAATAAGTTGACATCTTTAATAAGTTCAAAGTTGTCTATATTTTGAACGGGACAGAAGGTTAACCCAAATTGCAACACAGCAATTTGGTCTGGTGACACATCAATAGAGGATAGATTAATCACTTCAAAATTATTTACAGAGGCACATGATGTATTCATCAAGGTTGTATTTATATCTTTGGCTGTGATTGGGGCTGGCCCAACCGAAAAACCTGGTGTTGCGTGGCTGGACCCACATTACTAGATTGTGGTCCAGTTGGTGGTACCTTGGCCGGATTGGTGATCGCCAGGCCTGTTCCCAGACCCATTGTTTCGCTAGTATCATTAGAAAGATTCTTAGCGGCTGATGCTGCTCTGGTGTTGATAGGTGTTCTCGATGCTTGTCTCAGTGAAGTAGCTTTGCTACCTCCTCTGCCACGATTTGGATGGAAAACATCATAGGTTTTAGTTGTATCAGATTGTTTGGGTACTTGAGCGGACGAGGTCGATGAGAGGGAAGAATCCGAGTCAGTGACCTCGGTGGACGTTGCAGGGGGCTTATGAGTTTTGTTGGCATTATGATTTTTGTTGGTTCCGCGTCTGCGATCCCTCCGGAGAGGGCCCCAATTGTAAGCCTGATTATTATCAAACGCTAGTTTGTCCCTCACATATTTTTGTTCTTTGTTTTTCAGAAGATTTGAAACATCGTTTTCTAAATCAATTTTGAGAGTACTTTCCCTAGTCGCAAACAGGTCATCCTGAATAATGCTGGTGTTTACCTCGTATCATTTTTCTATTTGATTATCCAGAGAGATGAGATCTGCTGTGTATTGCTTGCACAGCAGATTCATCATTCCAGTGGAACAGGTTTGTAAACCTGATTCCCAAACCGCTTTGAATTCAGGAGTAACATTATGCAGAGTTGGGAAGATTTGTACTCTTAATCCCCACGGGGTGATGTTATCCTCTATATAATTACAAAAATATGATCCATCGGTCTTTTGCTGGCGGGATTCCCACCAGCAAAAGATTGAGAGCCGGTTCTCAATTTTCCCGAGGGGAAAAAATTCCTATTGGGAAATCCGGTCTGTATGCTTTTCCGACGCGCAAAAAAAAAATTGCATGTTTGGAAACAATTTGACGCATGCCCAGACGTATTGAACTTGTCGTAGTGTTGTACGTCACCGTGTTCTTAACGCTCGAGAAATTTTGTGTGACCGTGTGTGATGCAAGCCAAGCTTGAGCGGAATTCCCCCCGTACACGCGAGCGGAATTCCTATCGGAAAAAAGTTGGATGGTTTTCCAGACGGGAATTCCGCTCGTGTGTACGGGGCATTATAAACACAGGAAAGATGCGCTACTTTACAGGCATACTAAGGGGGCCCCCCAAGCACTATATTTAACTGCTTGCCGACTGCCTCACGCACATTTATGTCGGCAGAATGGCACGGGCAGGTTAAACAACCTATATGTACGTTGCTTTGAACCTGCCCCCTAGCGACACGTGTGCGCGCCACTGTCTCCGTGACCGTGCCCGCGGGACCTGTGGACTCAATGTCCGCCGGTGTCCCGCGATCAGGTCACAGAGCGGCACAATGGGGGGATGCCTTTGTAAACAAGTCATCCCTCTGTTCTTGCCTTGTGACACAGCACTGATTGTCTGCGCCTTCTCGCAGTGATCAGTGTCGTGTCGTTGTAAGCCACGCCCCCTAACTGTTAGAATCACTCCCTAGGACACACTTAACCCCTTGGTCACCCCCTACTGGTTAACCCCTTCCCTGCCAGTCCCATTTACACAGTAATCAGTGCAACACTGGTCGCTGTATAAATGTGAATGGTCCCAAAATAGCGTCAAAAGTGTCCGATGTGTCCGTCATAATGCCGCAGTCACAAAAATCGCAGATCGCCGCCATTAGTAGTAAAAAAAAAACTTTACTGGAACACAGTAGAATGCACTGGAATGCACCTAAATGCACCAAAACGAGTCTTCTTACAGTACAAGCTCCTCCCCCACACAGTTAGCAAGCACTCCCTAGGGTACACATTTAACCCTTTGATGGCCCCTGATAACCCCTTGTCCTAAATTGATAAAGACATTTTATTTTTTTATTTTTTTTAATATTGGATGTTTTATAGCAGAAAGTAAAAAAATATTGTTTTTTTTTTTTTTCAAAATTTTTGGTTGTTTTTTTGTTAAAGCACACAAAATAAAAACGGCAGAGGTGATCAAACACCACCAAAAGAAAGTTCTATTTGTGGGGAAAAAAGGGAAAATGTATATGAAATACTTACCACAATTTTCCTTTCCTGATGGACTCCATGGCAGCCTACGTGTGGGTTAATCCCGCCTCTCATACCTCATAGGACCCTACTCCCATAAAGCTTTGCGTCTCACCATAGACTGTGTTCCGTAATATAGCCTACTCCAGCAAGGGAGGGAACTCGGGAAAGGAAAATTACGGTAAGTATTTCATATAAATTTTCCCTTTTCCTGACAGACTCCATGGCAGCCTACGTGTGGGAAATAACTAGCCATACACACCCGGGTGGGCAATTGCTGGTTAAAGAAAACAAATGTAATTGACATTGTCAACAGAAAGAACATGTAAACCAAAATTAACCGACGATAAAGAAGTCGGTTCTACGCAATAGTGCGTCATGAACGTATTTAACGACGACCAAGAGGCCGCCCTACAGATCATTTCCGGGGAAACATGCGGGGCAGCCGCCCATGATGTGGAGATGCTCCGAGTAGAATGAGCTGTTTACCGCTTCAGGAGGAGCCGACCCTTTAGCTTTGTAAGCCCCTTGGATCGCTTGAACTATCCACGCAGCGATGGTTCTAGAGGAAGCACGCATTCCCTTGTTTCTCCCATGGAATGAAATGAACAAGTGATCAGGTTGACGGAAGGTTGCTGTAGCTTCCAGATATTGTTTCAACACATCTCCGACATCCAGAGGATGAACATTAGAGCTCTCAGGTGACCGAAAGGTGCGGAGGACGCATTCTTGGTTTTTGTGAAAGATTGATGTTACCTTTGGATTAGATCCCAGCATAGGAATCAATACGACCCGGTCGGGGAAGAAAGTAAGGAAAGGCTCTTTGGATCCTAGGGAAACTATTTCTGAGACCCTTTCTGGCCGATGTTATGACAACAAGAAAGACAGCTTTCAGGGAGAGATCTTTGATGGATAAATTATCCGAGTGTGTAGTATCTGAGAAAAAATCCAAAACCAGGGGAAGATTCCATTTGGAGAACCTTGGTTTCCTTTGTGGTCTCAGCCTCATGGCACCTTTGAAGAACTGCCTGACGAGGGTGTGTCTAGCCCATGAAATCCCAGTGAAGGCCGAAGTGGCCTAAACTTGAACTCTCAAGGAGCTGACCGATAAAGGTAAATCCAGACCCGTCTGAAGAAAGCCTAGAACGTCTTGAATTCTAGGATTACTAGGGAAGCCATCCAGTGAAGAGGTGTAATCTGAAAATTTTGACCATATTCTCTGGTAGACCTTGTTGGTGCTTGTTCTCCTAGCACTTAACAGAGTGGAGATAGCTTGACTTGGGCAGCTTAGCGCTTCCAGCCTTTCCCTTTCAAAAACCAGGCCATCAGATGTAGATGGGACGGACATGGATGAGGGGTTACCCCTTGTAACAGGAGGTCTGGTCTGCTTGGAAGCAGAACAGGGTCCCGGAAGCTCAGTTGAAACAGCAACGGAAACCATGGTCTGTTAGGCCAGTAGGGAATTATCACCACTACCTCGACCGCCTCCCACCTGAGTCTCGCCAGGAACCAGAGAATGACCGGGACTGGGGGAAAAGCATAGGCTATGTGAAACCTCCACTGATCTGTTAGAGCATCCACCCCGAAAGCCTGGGGACAGCGACCTCTCGTGTAATATTTCTCCAGCTTGAAGTTGCATGGAGATGCAAACAGGTCCACTTCTGGCATAAGTCTCAGAGACAGGATCCAAGTGAAAACTTCGCTGTGGAGAGACCATTCGTTGTTGATGAGTGTCGTTCTCGAGAGGTAATCTGCCTGAAGATTCTGAGTTCCGGGGAGATACACAGCTGACAGGTCAGACAAATGTATCTGTGCCCATGACATGATCGGATCTACTTCCCTCAGTAGGGACAGACTGCGAGTGCCACCCAGTCTCTTTATGTATGACACAGCTGTCGTGTTGTCCATCCTTAATAGGACTGATGACCCTTTTACTAGGTGAAGAAAGGATTGAAGGGCACAGTAGGCCGCACGGAGTTCCAGGACATTGGAAATCACATTCCGAGATGGTAAGGCCCACTTCCCTTGAGCGACTTCCTTCAAGCAGAGAGCCCCCCAGCCTTTGTTGCTGGCATCCGATGTAATCGTGATCCAGGAGAGCGGGGCTATTGAATGGCAGTTGAGGAGATTCCTCCGTAGTAGCCACCAAAGGAGACTTTCTCGCATGGACAAAGTTATCCGAATGAGATGATCCCGAGACTTTGGATCCCACTGTTGGAGAAAACCCCTCTGGAAGGGCCGCATCCTCCATTGTGCCCATCTCACCATGGGAACTGTGGACACCATAGTGCCTACTATCTTGAGACATTGCGAGGCTTTTAGGAAAGGAGATTCCAATGCAAGACGGATTCTGTCCCGGACTGCCGGGATTTTTGTCAGGGGTAAGGAGATGGTACTCTGAACTGTATTGAATTGGGCCCCGAGAAAGATTAGAGATTGTGTGGGCTGCAGATGACTCTTCTCTCTGTTTATCAGCCAGCCGAGCTCGGTCAGAGTGGAGATGACCTGGGTCTGGTGCATTAACAGCTGTTCCCTGTCTTGCGAAAGTAACAGTAAGTCGTCGAGGTAGTGATGAAGATGAATACCCTTGGTTCTGATCAAGGCGACGACAGCCAATAAAAGTTTTGAGAATACCCGGGGCGATGTTGTGAGCCCGAACGGGAGACACGTAAACTGGAGGTGAACATTGTCTACTGAGAATCGAAGGTATTTTTGGAACTCTGCTGCCACTGGGACATGAAAGTAGGCATCTTTTAGGTCTATGGACACCAGCCAATCGCCTGGTTGAACCGCCTGGCGAATAGTAAGCAGGGAATCCATCTTGAATTTTTCCTTCTTGATAAAGGTATTTAGATGTGTCAGGTCTATTACTGGTCTCCATGAACCTGTCTTTTTTAGAACCATAAACAGGGGCGAGTACATCCCTTGACATCTTTCGGTTGATGGTACATATATGGCGGCACCCTGAGCCAAGAGAGAGCTTGTGTAAGACAGAAGAATCTTTCTTTTCTCTTCTGAGCAGGGTAGTGTTGTGGGTACAAACTTAAGAATGGGAGGACTGATGAAAGTCCAAGTATGACCTGTAGATACTGTATTGACAGTCCAAAAATCTTTTATTGAGGCTGCCCAGACATGTCGGAACTGTAGTAACCGAGCACCCACTCTTTCCGTCTGGGCTGGCCCTATATCAAAAGGGCTTAGGAGCATCACGTCCAGTAGAAGAGGACCCCTTCGGAGGGCCTCTGTCCAGAGGGCTGGACTCTTCTCCAGTTCTTCCAGAACTCGAGACCAGGTCTGTACCGGCGAGCATCTCTTGAACGGTCTTGATCTTGCCTGGGAAAGGATCTCCCGGACTTACCCCCGGTGGCATGGGTGATGGCGCTGTCCAGCGTGTTCCCAAAAAGGGAAGACCCCTGAAAGGGGATCCTACACCACGCCTGCTTAGAAGCGGGATCAGCCGCCCAAGGGCGCAACCACATGGCACGTTTAGCTGTGACAGAGGAGAGCATGATCCGTGCCACCAAACGGATAATATCAAGGGAGGCCTCCCCCAGGAAGACGGACGCCATTCTCAGCTCATGAATCGGTGTGTTATTGAGCATATCTTCGGAGATGTTCACCAAGGTTGAATCTACTTCATCCGTCCAGGCCTTCATTGCCTTAGACAAGGCTGCCAGGGCCAAAGCTGGTTTACAAGCCATGCCTGCTGTAATATATATGCGTTTAAGGTCTGTATCTATCTTTCTTTCCAGACCGTCCTTAAAGGAGACGGTATTTTCCAGAGGGAGTGTGACATGTTTCACCAACCTCATTAAAGCGGCATCGACCAAGGGAGCTGACTGTGTTTAACATCTTCAGTTTTGAACGGGTACATCTTTGCTACCTTTGACAGTAACAAATTTTTCCTGTCTGTGCCAGACCATTCGTCAGTAATAATTTCTCCAAGTTCACCCAGGAGGGGAAAGCTAGGACGCTCTTTTTTGAGTTGTTTGAAATATTTTCTCTGTTTGGAAGCAGATTCCACCGGTTCTTCCCACTTTAAGGCGGCTTTAACCGCTTTGACTAAACTTGGCACTAGGGAAAAGTCAAACCCTGCAGGATTGACGACACTCTCGACTTCACTGACGGAAGACCCGCTTGGACTGCGAACCCGTTGAGCGGGGCCAGGCGTTTCAGGACTATCCTGTGCGAGCACTGGAACCGGGTCATCAGGAGCAGCAACAACACAGCTGGACTCAGATTTGTTGAGGGATTTCTGGACTATTCTCCTGACCAGAGCCTCTACTTGATGGCCTTCGTCTCCTCTTTCCCTCACCGCCCTGGAATAACATAGTTCACAGAGGGATCTACCATCTGAGACCTTAGCCCTACATCCCCAGCAGACTCTTCTACTAGAGTGGCTGGAATGGCGGTGGGAATGACGGCCAGATGAGGATCTAGAGTCCTCTTTACGGTGTCTGGAGGATGACCTGGGGCATCTTGAATTTGACCTGGAATGACAAATCTATGTTTGTCTAGTATTGTCAACGTCTTCAGGTCCTGAATGTTGAAGTTCAGACCTAGAGGGGGCTGATGGGGGGGTGGGGGGAGAATTAACACCTCTAAACATAAAAGAACCCAAACAGCCAGGTAGGGGAAAAAGAAAACATTTCCATCCTACCTGCAGCGCAAGGGTTGGCCACTGGGGGGCGGTGACACATCTATGATAGGAAGAGATCACAAGGAACGAACTGCAAGTAATACACCACCATAAGAGTACACCATAAAATACATAATGCTAATGGGCATAGTAGCAGAGAAGAGATGGCAAGCTTACCTCGCAAGGAGAACGCTTCCAAGATTGGGACGGCAAGGACAGCCACAATGCAGCAAGGTGTCCCAACGATAGCTGTCTCTGACAGCTATTTAAATCAGCCGCCCAATGATGACGTCACCGCGCACGCCACTCACGCCGCATACTTGCGTGGTGACAGGCGTGATCCCCGAACAGACCTCGAGCCCAAGCCTCAATCTGGACTGGAACTAGCGCAATGCGCAGAAGAACAAGGGAGCGACGAACTGGAACGCAGGTGCATTCCAGCAGGCCATGACCAGAGGAAAGACCAAAAGACAAAACGAACAACACAGAGTACGGCTTCCATGTAAATATGAAAAAATGATGATATATTACCGCGGATTCCACGCTTTACCGGGCATTTCAAAGAGAGGCCTCCAGCTAATAGCTAGGACGTTTAGCCTTGTTGCTGCTTGCCTGCCAATGGCTGGTTAGTAAGCACCTCAGATGTCGCAACCGTCGCCCATGTCTGCCCTGCTAATAGCTGGGATTTGTCGGAGACCAGAACCGCCTGAACAAGCGAGCTCCACGTGCAGAACCAACAGGGCTGGGAACAAAAGGTATTTCTTCTTTAACTCCTTTTTTTTTTTTTTTAAACAGCATAGGTCCTAGGAGGAGGACAAAAAAGGAACACGGTCTATGGGGAGACGCAAAGCTTTATGGGAGAGGGGTCCTATGAGGTATGAGAGGCGGGATTAACCCACACGTAGGCTGCCATGGAGTCCGTCAGGAAAAAGGCTTTTTATTGGATGTGTTTTGTAAAAGAAAGTAAAAAATATTGGGCCAGATTCAGGTAGAGTTAGGCTGGCGGATCAATGGATCCGCCAGCCTAACTGTCACTTTGAGCCGGCGTTTCTGTTTTCTGTAACCAGAAAACAAGAAACGCCGGGTTGGAGTTCCGATGCGATCGGCGTAATTGAATTTCGCCATCGCATCGTTACTTCAACTTAAAAATGGCGCCGGGGGCGTTCCCGCCGATTTACGCTCAAAAAATATGTTAATGAGCGGAAATCGGCAATTCACAATCTTTTTCGGGCGCGACGCAGTGACTTTACGACGTTTCCGGGAAGCGATACGCGGCGTATAGATAAAGCAGCCCCCTAGTGGAATATCCTATGTTAGGTATAGGTGTCGTCATCGCGTCGGAAAAAAAACAAATTGCGTCGTTTGCGTAAAACGTCCATGAATGGGGACGTGGCGTCATTGACGTTCACTGACAGAACTTGGAGCATGCGCACTGGGATGCATTGACACTCGACGCATGCGCAGTTCGCCGCGGGATCGCGCTTATTTTAAATAATACACGCCCCGTACCCGCCCAATTTGAATTCCGCTGTCTCATTTGCGATGCGCTGCCGCAACTTTAGGAGCAAGTGCTTCATGAATAACAGCACTTGCTCCTAAAATTTCGGCAGAGTAACGTAAATGAGAAGCGTTATTCCGGAGCAAAGATGCGCCAATCTACCTGAATCTGGACCATTGTTTTTTTGTTTTTTAAATGTTTTAATCTATATCATAATAAAAAAATTAAAAAAAACATGTGATCCAATACCACCAAAAGAAAGCTCTATTTCTTGAAAAAAAAAAAACGATATCAATTTTATTTGTGTATAGCACAATTGTCAGTTAAAATAACGCAGTGCTGAATCGCAAAAAAATGGCCCGGTCAGGAAAGGGGCCTTCTGGAGCTGAAGTGGTTAAATGATTCATTTTTTTATCTAGTTTTTGTTGTTCGCTCTTTTTTAACATTCATTTAAATTAGTAACATTATTCTTTCCATTCTTTCTCCACCCAGAGACGGAGAGATATTGGACTCCCAGAAACTCACCTTTCAAGTGTTTCAATGCCTGTCATAGATTGTATATTCTGCAAATATAGAAAGTGCAGAAGAAACCGGACAAACGCCACCAAGACACAAACAACGCAAGTAAAGCCGCAATAGTCCCGCCCAAAGTAATGCGCAAATCTTCTTTTTCCTGGTGATCGCCGGTCCCCCCCGGAGTTTGTCTTGTCTCTGGACTCTCACTTTTCATTATCTGATATTCCTGATGTTACACATTAAAGAATAATTTGCTGAACCCCCAATGTGAGGAGTCTGGTGTGACCGTGTGTACAACCATCAACCGCCGCCACCGACCGCCGCCACTGACCGCCGCCAATAATCCCCGCCACTGACCACCCCCACTGACTGCCGCCAATGATCCCCACCAATAATTGCCACCACTGATCACCACCACTGACCACCCCCACTGACCGCCCCCACTGACCGCCGCCACTGACCACCGCCAATAATCCCCACCAATAATTGCCACCACTGATCACCACCACTGACTGCCGCCACTGACCACCCCCACTGACCGCCGCCACTGACCGCCGCCAATTATCCCCACCAATAATTGCCACCACTGACCGCCGCCACTGACCTCCCCCACTGCCCGCCGCCACTGACCACCACCACTGACCACCGCGACTGACCGCCGCCACTGACCCCCGCCAATAATCCCCACCAATAATTGCCACCACTGATCACCACCACTGACCGCCGCCACTGACCTCCCCCACTGACCACCGCCACTGACCGCCGCCACTGACCCCCGCCAATAATCCCCACCAATAATTGCCACCACTGATCACCACCACTGACCGCCGCCACTGACCCCCGCCAATAATCCCCACCAATAATTGCCACCACTGATCACCACCACTGACCGCCGCCACTGACCACCGCCAATAATCCCCACCAATAATTGCCACCACTGATCACCACCACTGACCGCCGCCACTGACCACCGCCAATAATCGCCGCCAATATATGCCACCACTGACCGCTGCCACTGACCCCCGCCAATAATGGTCGCCACTGACCAACACCAGTGACCATCGCCCCTGACCGCCGCCACTGACCACCGCCACTGACCACCACTCCTGATCTCCGCCCCTGACCACCACTCCTGATCTCCGCCCCTGACCGCCGCCACTGACCGCCGCCACTGACCACCGCCCCTGACCACCACTCCTGATCTCCGCCCCTGACCACCACTCCTGATCTCCGCCCCTGACCACCACTCCTGATCTCCGCCCCTGACCGCCGCCACTGATCTCCGCCCCTGGCCAATTAGGAAAAAAGGAATAGAATAGAAGAGAATATAATATATAGGGGCCTCGTCTGCCATGAACATAAAACAAAAAAAAAATCAAGCTTTGAGGGTTTGTAGACTAAGTCCTACCCCAGCACTAATAAAAAAAATGCTTCTACTACCTATGGTCCCGGAGATACGGGGCTCCTTGCACAGCCTGTCAGAAGCTACATACAGAGCAGACAGTATAAATACAAGCTGACACACTATGGGCCAGATTCATAAAGAGTTATGCTGGCGTATCAGTAGATACGACGTCGTAACTCAGAATCTGCGCCTTCGTATCTTTGAGCGTATTCTCAAAGTGAGATGCGCTTAAAGTCTCCTACGCCGTTGTATCTTAGCTGCCTATTTACACTGGCCGCTAGGGGCGTGCACGCTGATTTACGCCTAGAATATGTAAATCAGCGAAATACGTCTATTTACGTCCTTTGCGTAACTCGTCCGTGAATGGGGCTGGACGTAAATTACGTTCACGTCGAAACCAATGAGTCTCAGCGGCGTAATTTGGAGCATGCGCACTGGGATACGTCCACGGACGTTAGTAAAAAAACTTCATTTACGTGGGGGGTCAGACTTAATTTAAATAAAACACGCCCACATCAAACACATTTGAATTCGGCGGGCTTACGCCGGCCCGTTAACGCTACGCCGCCGTAACTTAGCTTTGTGAATACAGCACTTGCCTCTCCAATTTACCACGGCGTAGCGTATCTGGGATACGTTACGCCCGCATAAAATTACGCCGCTCTACGTGAATCTACCCCTATGTTTGCAGCAGACTGAGAGGAGGAGCTCACGGCGCCTCTCCTCACTTCTTGTCAGAGGCACTGAGCTCAATGGACAGCTTGGAGCCTTGGACCAATGGTAAAGCACCATCAGCCCCAAGCTGTCCAATAAAAATGCTGCAGTGGAGGCAGGGCCGCCATCAGGGGGGTACAGGCAGTACACCTGTAAGGGGCACGGAGGTCCCCAGGGGCCCGGGTGGCAACCCCCTTTTTTTTTTTTTAATTAAATGGCCCCTCAATGGCAACCCCCCTTTTTTTATTTATTTTTTGTAAAAAAAAAATTATATATATTTTTTTATTTTTTGTTAAAGGACCCAGAGGTCCCCAGGGGCCTATTTTTTACTTTTTTCTTTTTATTTCTTTTTTTATATATATATATATTTTTTATTAAAGGGCCCAGATGTCCCCAGGGCCTGGAGGTCCACAGGGCCCTCGATGGCAACCCCCCTTTTTTTATTTTATTTTTATTAAAAAAAAATTATATATATTTTTTTTTTTTTTAAAGGACCCAGAGGTCCCCAGGGGCCTATTTTTGACTTTTTTTTTTTTTAAATATATATATATATATATATATATATATATATATATATATTTTTTTTTAAAGGGCCCAGATGTCCCCAGGGCCTGGAGGTCCACAGGGCCCTCGATGGCAACCCCCCTTTTTTTATTTTATTTTTATTTAAAAAAAATTACTTATTTTTTTTTTTTTTTTTTTTTTTTAAAGGACCCAGAGGTCCCCAGGGGCCTATTTTTGACTTTTTTTTTTAAATATATATATATATATATATATATATATTTTTTTTTTTTTTTATTAAAGGGCTCAGATGTCCCCAGGGCCCTGGATGGCAACCCCCTTGTTTTAATCTATTTTTTATATAAAAAAAAATTATAAATATTTTTTTATTTAAGGGCCCAGAGGTCCCCAAGGTGCCAGATGGCAAAACCCACCCCCCTTTAAAGGGCCCAAAGATCCCCAGGGTCCCATATGGCAACCCCCCTTTTTTTTTTAAATAAAAAAATGTTTATATATATATATATATTTTTTTTTTGCAAAGGCCCCCCCCCCCCCCCCCCCGCGCTTCTCAATTAGCGACGGCACCCACCTGCTTCTCAATTTGAGGTGGCAGCTCCCCCAGCCAGCCCCCCCCCCCTCCTCGGTTCTCTGCTCCAGGGGGCCCATGCCTGATGAAGCTGTGTATGGGGCCCCATAATTCCTGATGGCGGCCCTGGGTGGAGGCATGCCTCTCACTGCAGTGTCATAGAAGTGGGATGTGTATATTATTATTATACTGTATGTTATAAGCAGGCCTGCCATCAGGAATTATGGGGCCCCTTACACAGCTTCAGGCATGGGCCCCCTGGAGCAGAGAACCGAGGAGGGGAGGGGGGGGGTGCTGCCGCCTCAAATTGAGAAGCGGTGGGGCTGCCGCGAATTGAGAAGCGGGGGTGACGCTGCTAATTGAGAAAATTGAATTGAAAAGCAGGGGGTGCCACAAATTGGGGGGGGGTTGCCCTGGGGACCTCTAGGCCTTGGGGGGGGGGGTTGCCATCCTGGGCCCTTTTAATAAAAAAAAAAGTAAATAAAAAAATATATAAAAAATAATTACATTTCTTTTTTATAAAAAAAAGGGGGGGTTGCCATCCGGAGCCCTGGAGACCTCTGGGCCCTTTGATGACTATGATGGGGGCCCTGATATAAGGGGGGACTATGATGGGGACCCTGATGTAAGGGGGACTATGATGGGGACCCTGATATAAGGGGGGACTATGATGGAGGCCCTGATGTAAGGGGGACTATGATGGGGGCCCTGATGTAACGGGAGACTATGATGGGGACCCTGATATAAGGGGGGACTATGATGGAGACCCTGATGTAAGGGGGACTATGATGGGGGCCCTGATGTAACGGGAGACTATGATGGGGACCCTGATATAAGGGGGGACTATGATGGGGACCCTGATGTAAGGGGGACTATGATGGGGGCCCTGATGTAAGGGGGGACTATGATGGGGACCCTGATATAAGGGGGGACTATGCTGGGGACCCTGATGTAAGGGGGACTATTATGGGGACCCTGATGTAAGGGGGACTATGATGGGGACCCTGATATAAGGGGGGACTATGATGGGGACCCTGATATAAGGGGGGACTATGCTGGGGACCCTGATGTAAGGGGGACTATTATGGGGACCCTGATGTAAGGGGGACTATGATGGGGACCCTGATATAAGGGGGGACTATGATGGGGACCCTGATATAAGGGGGACTATGATGGGGACCCTGATGTAAGAGGAGACTATGATGGGGACCCTGATATAAGGGGGGACTATGATGGGGACCCTGATGTAAGGGGGGACTATGATGGGGACCCTGATATAAGGGGGGACTATGCTGGGGACCCTGATGTAAGGGGGACTATGATGGGGACCCTGATGTAAGGGGAGACTATGATGGGGACCCTGATGTAAGGGGAGACTATGATGGGGACCCTGATGTAAGGGGGGACTATGATGGGGACCCTGATGTAAGGGGGACTATGATGGGGACCCTGATGTAAGAGGAGACTATGATGGGGACCCTGATGTAAGGGGAGACTATGATGGGGACCCTGATGTAAGGGGAGACTATGATGGGGACCCTGATATAAGGGGGGGACTATGCTGGGGACCCTGATGTAAGGGGGACTATGATGGGGACCCTGATGTAAGGGGAGACTATGATGGGGACCCTGATGTAAGGGGAGACTATGATGGGGACCCTGATGTAAGGGGGGACTATGATGGGGACCCTGATGTAAGGGGGGACTATAATGGGGACTCTGATGTAAAGGGAGACTATGATGGGGACCCTGATGTAAGGGGAGACTATGATGGGGACCCTGATGTAAGGGGAGACTATGATGGGGACCCTGATGTAAGGGGAGACTTTGATGGGGACCCTGATGTAAGGGGGGACTATGATGGGGACCCTGATGTAAGGGGAGACTTTGATGGGGACCCTGATGTAAGGGGGGACTATGATGGGGGCCCTGATGTAACGGGAGACTATGATGGGGACCCTGATGTAAGGGGGACTATGATGGGGACCCTGATATAAGGGGGGACTATGCTGGGGACCCTGATGTAAGGGGGACTATTATGGGGACCCTGATGTAAGGGGGACTATGATGGGGACCCTGATATAAGGGGGGACTATGATGGGGACCCTGATATAAGGGGGGACTATGATGGGGACCCTGATATAAGGGGGACTATGATGGGGACCCTGATGTAAGAGGAGACTATGATGGGGACCCTGATATAAGGGGGGACTATGCTGGGGACCCTGATGTAAGGGGGACTATGATGGGGACCCTGATGTAAGGGGAGACTATGATGGGGACCCTGATGTAAGGGGAGACTATGATGGGGACCCTGATGTAAGGGGGGACTATGATGGGGACCCTGATGTAAGGGGGACTATGATGGGGACCCTGATGTAAGGGGAGACTTTGATGGGGACCCTGATGTAAGGGGGGACTATGATGGGGACCCTGATATAAGGGGGGACTATGCTGGGGACCCTGATGTAAGGGGGACTATTATGGGGACCCTGATGTAAGGGGGCTATGATGGGGACCCTGATATAAGGGGGGACTATGATGGGGACCCTGATGTAAGGGGAGACTTTGATGGGGACCCTGATGTAAGGGGGGACTATGATGGGGACCCTGATATAAGGGGGGACTATGCTGGGGACCCTGATGTAAGGGGGGACTATGATGGGGACCCTGATATAAGGGGGGACTATGCTGGGGACCCTGATGTTAGGGGGACTATGATGGGGACCCTGATATAAGGGGGGACTATGCTGGGGACCCTGATGTAAGGGGAGACTATGATGGGGACCCTGATGTAAGGGGAGACTATGATGGGGACCCTGATGTAAGGGGGGACTATGATGGGGACCCTGATGTAAGGGGGGACTATGATGGGGACCCTGATGTAAGGGGGACTATGATGGGGACCCTGATGTAAGGGGAGACTTTGATGGGGACCCTGATGTAAGGGGGGACTATGATGGGGACCCTGATATAAGGGGGGACTATGATGGAGACCCTGATGTAAGGGGGACTATGATGGGGGCCCTGATGTAACGGGAGACTATGATGGGGACCCTGATGTAAGGGGGGACTATGATGGGGACCCTGATATAAGGGGGGACTATGATGGGGACCCTGATATAAGGGGGACTATGATGGGGACCCTGATGTAAGAGGAGACTATGATGGGGACCCTGATATAAGGGGGGACTATGCTGGGGACCCTGATGTAAGGGGGACTATGATGGGGACCCTGATGTAAGGGGAGACTATGATGGGGACCCTGATGTAAGGGGAGACTATGATGGGGACCCTGATATATGGGAGGACTATGATGGGGACCCCGATTTAAGGGAGGACTATGATGGGGACCCTACACAGTATGGTGGGTCAGTGTTGTCACCCTGGGACAGGAAGTGTCACTGGCCGGGTGAATGACAATAAAAAAAAAAATGAAGACAAGAAAAGCAATGTGATCTTTGTTTGTAGAATTAGATACATTTTTATTTTAAGAGCTAAATTCACAATGTGACCAGCAGGTGGCAGCAGATCCCAGAAATGTGTTCATCCTTTGTATACATTGTTACCATTGTTACTCCAATCATCAGATTTTTTATTATTATTATTATTCTGGTTTTATTTGGTGCCAGCAGTTTGCACAGCGCTGAACAATTTGGTAGAAGAGGAATCAGTCTCATGAGGGGATCATTGGAGGCCGGGGGGGGGGGGGCTCAGCAGACATAATCCGGGGGGCCAACGCCACTCTCCCTCCTTCTCTAAAATGCCAATCGCCTGGCTGTGTCACCCTGATCCTCCGGCTTCAGTCACTGGCCCAGAGCAAGAACCCAGATCCGGAGTCCTGACTTCACTGTTCTTTCACTCGCCGCATGCTGGATTCACCATCAATATCATAAAATACGAGAGGGAGGGGCTTGCTCCTAAGAGCTGACAATCTATTGGGACACGCGTGTGATGTTTAATCTCCGAGATTCCCCACATCTTCCCGTCCCGAGCTCCGCGCTGTCGCCGCGCTCCGTCATTTCTGTGGGTTGCATCACCGGAGAGCGGCGAGCGTTCTTCTATTTCTAGGTGTGCGCGTTATCTCCCCGAGGATAAAAATACCGACTCCTGGGGGCGGCACCGAGGGGGAGGAGGAGCCACTCAACTCCCTGTGTGTGTATATACACTACGTCATCCAAAAGTATTGGGACACCCGCCTTTACACGCCATATCATCCAAAAGTATTGGGACGCCCGCCTTTACACGCCATATCATCCAAAAGTATTGGGACGCCCGCCTTTACACGCCATATCATCCAAAAGTATTGGGACGCCCGCCTTTACACGCCATATCATCCAAAAGTATTGGGACGCCCGCCTTTACACGCCATATCATCCAAAAGTATTGGGACGCCCGCCTTTACACGCCATATCATCCAAAAGTATTGGGACGCCCGCCTTTACACGCCATATCATCCAAAAGTATTGGGACGCCCGCCTTTACACGCCATATCATCCAAAAGTATTGGGACGCCCGCCTTTTCACGCCATATCATCCAAAAGTATTGGGACGCCCGCCTTTACACGCCCTATCATCCAAAAGTATTGGGACGCCCGCCTTTACACGCCATATCATCCAAAAGTATTGGGACGCCCACCTTTACATGCACATGAACTTTAATGGCCTCTCAGTCTTAGTCCGGAGGGTTCAATATTGAGTTGGCTCCGCCCCTTTGCAGCTATGACAGGTTCACCTCTTCTGGGAAGGCCGTCCACAAGGTTTAGGAGGGTGTCTATGGGAAGGTTTGACCATTTTTCCATGTTGGGTGAGAAGGCCTGGATCGCAGTCTCCACCCTAATTCATCACAAAGGTGTTTTATGGGGTTGAGGTCAGGACTCTGTGCAGTCCAGTCAAGTTCCTCCACCCCAAACTCGCTCATCCGTGTCTTTATGGTCCTTGCTTTGTGCACTGGTACAAATCATTTGGTGGGGGATTATGGTGTGGGATTGTTTTTCAGGGGTTGGATTTGGCCCCTTAGTTCCAGTGAAGGGAACTCTTAAGGCGTCAGTATATCAAGACATTTTGGACAACTTTGTGGGAGGAGTTTGGGGACAGCCCCTCCCTGTTCCAACATGACTGCGCACCAGGGCACAAAGCATGGGTGAGCACGTTTGGGGTGGAGGAACTTGACTGGCCTGCACAGAGTCCTGACCTCAGCCTGATATAACACCTTTGGGATGAATTCAAGTGGAGTTGAGGTCAGGACTCTGTGCAGGCCAGTCAAGTTCCTCCACCCCAAACTCGCTCCTCCATGTCTTTATGGACCTTGCTTTGTGGGCAGTCATGTTGAAACAGGGAGGGGCCGTCCTCAAACTCCTCCCACAAAGTTGGGAGAATAAAATTGTCCAAAATGTCTTGGTGTGCCGACGCTTTATAGTTATAATGCAGAAATAACGCACGCGCTTTTCATTGTTATTCACATCCTGTATGCGGAAAAAAAAGCAGCAAAATGCGCAGTAAAATAAAGCAGCGCGACGCTTAGGATCTGAGGCTGACGCTCCGTTCACACCTAAGCGTTTCGCGAACTTGCGCAAAATTTGTGCAGGTTTACGAAAAGCAGGGAAAATGCATCACGCCTTTTTTTTTTACCGCACATTTTTCTGCCTTTGTCGAGCATTTGAGCGCAAGGAAAAACGCACCCGCTTGCGTACGGGACGCTATTACCAATGAAAGGCACCACGAGTGTGAAACGCATTTTTCGTGCGTTTCATAAAATCTGCAGAAATTTCGTACGCATTCACGAAATGCTCGGGTGTGAATGGCGAGTCAGCCTCAGATCCTGAGCTTCGCGCTTTTTCATTTTACCTCACATTTCGCTGCCTTTGCCGAGCAGTTTAACGCACAGAAAAACGCACGCCTGCTCGCCGCGTACGGGATGCTACTGATAATGAAAAGAACTGGAAACGCGACACGCATTTTCCCCGTGTTTTTCGTAAACGTACGAAAATTTTGCATGTGTTGGTGAAGCGCTTACGCTTTTTTTAAACGTTCGCAAATTTCGCAAGCATTGGAAATCGCTTAAGCGTTTTTTTTCCCACCCATTTCGCTCTCTTTGTCGAGCATTTAAGCCCATGAAAAAACGCACGCCTGCTCGCAGCGTATGGGATGCTATTAATAATGAGGAGCGCTGCAAACGCGACACGCATTTTTCACCGTGTTTTTTCGTAAACGAGCGCAAATTTTTCACGCGTTGACGAGCTTTACACGTTTTTTTTTTCTTCCGCGCATTTTACTGCCTTTGTTGATCATTCAAACGCACGGAAAAACGCACGTCTGCTCGCTGCTATTAATGAAAAGAACTGGAAACGCGATACACATTTTTTTCCCCCGCGTTCCGTAAATCAATTACAGTTTTTTTTTACCGCACATTTTTCTCTCTTTGTCGAGCGTTCAACCACATGACAAAAAATGCACGCCTGCTCGCTGCATACGCTGCAATCAATGAAAAGCGCCGAAATCGCAACACGTATTTTTCCCGTGAATTTCATAAATGAGCGCAAATTTCTCACGCATTGGCCAAGCGCGGCACGCATATTTTGCACGCGTTGGTAAAGCACTCTGGAGCAAATGGAGCGTCAGCCTCATATCCCGAGCTTCACATGTTTTTTTTTTTTTATTTCTTTTTTTTACCGCGCATTTTTCTGCCTTTGTCAAGCATTTAAACCCACGAAATAACGCACACCTGCTCGCCGCGTACGGAATTAATAATAAAGAGCACTGCAAGCGCGACGTGCATTTCCCCTTGCGTTTTCGTAAATGTGCGCAAATTTCGCAAGCGTTGACGAGCTTCACGCGTTTTTTTTTTACCGCGCATTATACTGCCTTTGTCGATCATTCAAACGCACGGAAAAACGCACACCTGCCTGCTATTAACGATGAAAAGCACTGCAAACGCAACACGCAGAGTTTCGTAAACGTGCGCAAATTTCGCACATGTTGGCGTGCATTACATCGCATTTTGCTGCCTTTGTTGAGCATTTAAGCACGCGGAAAAAACGCACGCCTGCTCGCCGCGTACGGGATGCTATTAACAATGAAGAGCGCTGCAAACGCGACACGCATTTTTTCCCCGCGTTCTGTAAATTTTGCGTGCGAATGGAGCGTCGGCCTCAGATCCCGGCGTTCGTATTTCCTGGGGGAGGGGGGCGCACAATTTATTAAAGGGAATTTTTTTTTTATTGGATCTTCCATAAATGGATACTTTTCTCCGATGGATACATTGTTATTTCTTCCATCCTCTGGTGATGATTCGGATACATTGTTATTTTCTCTGGTGATGATTCGGATACATTGTGTCGCTTTCTCTCTCCCATTGATAAGTGCGCGTTGCTCGTGTGTCTCATGTGAGCGAAGGGTTAATAGCGATGAATAATGGGAGGGGAGCTGATGCAAAGACACAATGGAGCGAGGAGGAGGAGGAGGGGGGGGGGGCTGGGAAGAGACACATGGGGGGGTCTCTCCTTCCACCTGCCTCCTCTGCAGTGGCTGCGCACACCCTGCCCCTTCTGCATGGGAGGAAAAAAGCAGCAGCAGCAGCAGCATCCTTGTGCTGACATCACGCAGGATGACTGAGCATCACGAGCAACGCTGCTCCTTATCAGCCAGTGGAGCTGCACTAATTCCCATCATCCAGTGTGCAGCCTCCTCCTGAACCGTCTCCTTGTACAGGAGGGATGCAGAGACAGCACTGATCTCCATCCCCCCCCCCCCTCTCCTTCCTTCCCTTCCCCCCCCCGGAGAGAAGGGCACCGAACCGCCAGGAATAGAGGAGACCATGCCGGGGGATTCCAGGAAAGAGGATCTGGAGAAAGACGTCAGGGCGATGCAGGCTGGGACAGGTGAGGAGGACGGGGGGATGGGGTGGTGGGGGGGTTGGGGGTTGGGTTGGTTGGCAGCATGGCACGGATAACGCCCCTGCGCTTGGAGAAGAAGGACGAGGGATCAGCTGAGATTAAAGGATCGATTCGGGATCCAGGGGTCGTGACGCGGGTTTAGCGGGATCTGCAGATCGGGTGGCGTAGGCTGCTGCGCACCTGGATGGGGGCGGTGATGCCAGGGTGCCAGCTTGCCTGCCTTCTGACATGCCAGGCCTTGGGGTCACTTTCATGGAGTGTGTTTCTCCAAGGGTCAATCAATTGTATAGTGAGGAAAAACCAGGGCCAGGCCCGGGTCCCGTAGCTGAACTGTGCCAGTCATGCCATACAGCCAGCTTCTTTACCTCCCAATATGCCAGGCCTTGGGGTCACTTCCATGGATTGGGTCTCCTTAAGGGTTAAATGATTGTAGAGTGACAAGGCCGGCTGTCGTAGCTGAACTGTGCCAGTCATGCCATAGAGCTAGCTTGTCTGCCTTCTGACATGCCAGGCCTTGGCATCACTTTCATGGATTGGGTCTCCACAAGGGTCAATCATCTGAAGGGTGAGGAAAAAACAGAACCATGCCCGGGTGTTGTAGCTAAAGTGTGCCAGTCATGCCATGAAATCAACTTGTTTACCTCCCAACATGCCAGGCCTTGGGGTCACTTCCATGGATTGGGTCTCCCCAAGGGTTTGTAGGGTGAGAAGGGATATCTTGGAGAACCAGGCCAGAGTTGTCATGGCTGAACTGTGCCAATGGTGCCACGGCACCGGGTTATCTGTCTTCTGACATGCCAGGCCCTCCAAGTCGCTTCCATGGATTGTGTTTCTCCAAGGGTCAATCATTTGTAGGGTGCGGAAAAAACAGAACCAGGCCCGGGTGCAATAGTTAAACTGTGCCAGTCTTGCCATGACATCAACTTGTTTACCTCCCAACATGCCAGGCCTTGGCATCACTTCCTTAGATTGGGTCTCCTCAAGGGTTAAATGTGTGTAGGGTTAGAAGAGATATCTTGGAGAACCAGGCCAGGGCTGCCATAGCTGAACTGTGCCAATGGTGCCATGACACCGGATTATCTGCCTTCTGACATGCCAGGCCACTTCCATGGATTGGGTCTCCTCAAGGGTTAAATGATTGTAGGGTGACAAAAAACAAGGAGAACTAGGCCGGGTGCCGTAGCTAAACTGTGCCAGTCATGCCATAGAGCCAGCTTGTCTGTCTTCTGACATGCCAGGCCTTGGTGTCGCTTCTTTAGATTGGGTCTCCTCAAGGGTTAAATGTTTGTAAGGTGAATAGAGATATCTCAGAGAACCAGGCCAGGGTTGCCATGGCTGAACTGTGCCAATGGTGCCACGGCACTGGGTTATCTGTCTTTTGAGATGCCAGGCCTCAAAGTCGCTTCCATGGATTGTGTTTCTCCAAGGGTCAATCATTTGTAGGGTGAGGAAAAAACAATACTTGGCCCGGGTGCCATAGTTAAACTGTGCCAGTCATGCCATGACATCAACTTGTTTACCTCCCAATATGCCAGGCCTTTGGGTCACTTCCATGGATTGGGTCTCCTCAAGGGTTAAATGATTGTAGAGTGATAAAAAATACAGGAAGAACCAGCCCCGGGGGCTGTAGCTGAACTGTGCCAGTCATGACATAGAGCCAGCATGTCTGCCTTCTGACATGCCAGGCCTTGGTGCCACTTCCTCCTCAAGGGTTAAATTATTCTAGGGTGAGAAAAAAGCTCACCCTAAAAAGCTGAAAACCAGGCCAGGGTGCCACGGCACCAGGTTATCTGCCTTCTGATATGCCGGGCCTCAAAGTCGCTTCCATAGATTGGGTCTTCCCAAGGGTCAATTTGTAGGGTGAGGAAAAAACAGAATCAGGTCTGGGTGCCATGGTTAAACTGTGCCAGCCATGCCACGACATCAACTTTTTTTTACCTCCTGACCAGGCAGCCCTCAGAGTCACTTCAATGGATTGTGACTCCCTAAGGGTTAATCGTTTGTAGGGAACAAGGGAACCAAGCCCGGGTGCTGTATCTGATTTGATGCCAGTCATGCCACGGCATCAGCTTGTTTACCTTCCGACATGCCAGGTCTCCATATCTCTTCCATGGATTGAGTCTCCCCAACATCTCCTCTGGCTTCTCAGAGAACCAGGTTGGGGTGTCGTGGCTGAACTGTGCCAATCACTCACCTCCTGACATGCCAGGCCTTTGGGTCAGTTCCATGGATTGTGTCACGCCAAGGATTTATATTTGTAGATGACTAATGACATTTCAGAGAGCCAGGCCCCAGTGCCAGTCCTAAACTGTGCCAGTCATGCCATGGCTTTAGCTTGTTTACCTCCTGCCCTGCCAGGCCTTGGTGTCACTTTCATGGATTGTCTCTCCAAGGCTTAATGCTCGTAGGGTGACAAAAACAAGAACAAGACCCGGGTGCCATAGCTGAACTATGCCAATCATGCCATGGCATTGGCTTGTCTACCTCCTGACATGCCAGGCCTCAGTGTCACTTTCATTGATTGTGTCTCCCTAAGGGCTAATGTTTGTAGGGTGAAAAAAACAAGGAGAATCTGGCCTGAGTGCTGTGGCTGAACTGTGCCAATCATGCCATGGCGTTGGCTTGATTGGTTCATGCCGATCCTCTGTGTCACTTCCATGGATTTGGTCTTCCGGTGACAAAAGACATCTCGGAGAACCAGGCCCGAGTCCCATGGCTGAACTGTGCCAATCATGCCATGGCATCAGCTTGTTTACCTCCTAACATGCCAGGTCACAGTATCATTCCATGGATTGGTTCACCCCAATGTTAATCATTTTTCGGGTAACAAAAGACTTATCAGAGAGCAAAGGGGGTCTCTGGCTGAACTGTGCCAATCATGCCATGGCATTGGCTTGTCTGCCTTCTGATATGCCAGGTTTTAGTGCCACTTCCTTGGATTGTGCCTCCCCAACAAACTTGTTAACATATCAGACAGCCAGGTTGGGGTGTTGTAGCTAAACTGTGCCAGTCATGCCATGGATTTAGCTTGTTTACCTCCTGCCCTGCCAAGTCTTGGTGTCACTTCCATGGATTGTCTCCCCGAGGTTAATGCTTGTAGGGGGACAAAAACAAGAACAAGACCCGGGTGCCATAGCTGAACTGCGCCAATCATGCCATGGTATTGGTTTGTTTAACTCCTGACATGCCAGGCCTCAGTGTCACTTCCATTGATTGTGTCTTCCCCAAGGGTTAATCTTTGTAGGTGGCAAAAGTAGCCTCAAAAGAGCAGGCCTGGGTGGCACAGATGAAATGTGCCAATTATGCCATGGCACTTGCTGATTTGCCTTGTGACATGCCAGGCCTTGGTGTCACTTCCATGGATTGGGTCTCCCCAAGGGTTACATTTTGGTAGGGTAACATCAAACAAGAAGAAAAATGCCCAGGTGCCTTGGCTGAACTGTGCCAGGCTTACTACGGCACTGACTTGTCTACCTCCTGACATGCCAGGCCTCAGTGTCACTTCCATTGATTGTGTTTCCCCAAGGGTTAATCTGTGTAGGTGGCAAAAGTAGCCTCAAATAAGCAGACCTGGGTGCCACAGCTGAAATGTGCCAATGATGCCATGGCATTTGCAGATTTTCCTTCTGACATGCCAGGCCTTAGTGTCACTTCCATGGATTGGGTTAATGCTCGTAGGGTGACAAAACAAGACAAGACCCGGGTGCCATAGCTGAACTGTGCCAATCATGCCATGGCATTGGCTTGTCTACCGTGACAAAAACAAGGAGAACCTGGCACAGTTGCTGTGACTGAACTGATTCCTTGGCAACTTTTCTGCCTCCTAACATGCTAGGCCTGTGTGTCACTTCCATGGATTGGGTCTCCCCAAGTTTCAATGTTTGTAGGGTGACAAAAGACATCTCTGAGAACCAGGACTGAGTCCCATAGCTGAGATGTGTCAATCATCCCATGGCATCAGCTTGTTTACCTCCTGCCCTGCCAGGCCTTGGTGTCACTTCCATGTATTGTCTCCCCAAGGGTTAATGGTCGTAGGGTGACAGAAACAAGAACAAGACCCAGGTGCCATAGCTGAACTGTGCCAATCATGCCAGGCCTCAGTGTCACTTCCATGGATTGTGTCTCCCCAAGGGTTAATCCTTGTACGTAGCAAAAGCGGCCCCAAAAGAGCAGGCCTGGGTGCCACAGCTGAAATGTGCCAATGATGCCATGGCACTTGCTGATTTGCCCATTCTGACATGCCAGGCCTTGTTGTTACTTCCATGGATTGGCTCTTCCCAAGGGTTAAATGTTGGTAGGGTAACAAAAAACAAGAAGAAAAAGCCCAAGTGCCCTGGCTGAACTGTGCCAGGCTTACTACGGCACTGACTTGTCCGCCTTCTGACATGCCAGGACTCTGTGTCACTTCCATGGATTGAATCTCCCCTAAGGTAATCGTTTTTAGGGTGACGAAAGACAAAGAGTATCAGGCCCCCGGTACCATAGCTGAACTGTGCCAATCATGCCATGGCATCGGCTTGTCTACCTCCTGACATGCCAGGCCTCAGTGTCACTTCAACTGATTGTGCCTCCCCAATTGTTAATCTTTGTAGGTGGCAAAAGTAGCCTCAAATAAGCATGCCTGGGTGCCACAGCTGAAATGTGCCAATGATGCCATGGCACTTGCAGATTTTCCTTATGACATGCCAGGCCTTGGTGTCACTTCCATAAAATGGGTTAATGCTCATAGGGTGGCAAAAACAAGACAAGACCCGGGTGCCATAGCTGAACTGTGCCAATCATGCCATGGCATTGGATTGTCTACTGTGACAAAAACAAGGAGAACCTGGCCCGGGTGCTGTGACTGAACTATGCCAATCATTCCTTGGCGGCTTCTCTGCCTCCTAACATGCCAGGCCTCTGTGTCACTTCCATGGATATGTTTTAATGTTTTGTAGGGTGACAAAAGACATCTCGGAGAACCAGGCCCGAGTCCCATGGCTGAACTGTGCCAATCATGCTATGGCATCAGCTTGTTTACCTCCTAAACTGCCAGGCCCTGGTGTCACTTCCAATATATTGTCTCCCCAAGGGTTAAATGTTGGTGGGGTAAGGCCCAGGTGGCCTGGCTGAACTGTGCCAGACATACCATGGCACTGACTTGTCTGCCTTCAGACATGCCAGGCCTCAGAGTCACTTCCATGGATTGTGTCTCCCCCAAGGGTTATTGCTTTTAGGGTGACAAAAACAAGAACAAGACCAATCATGCCATGGCATTGGCTTGTCTACCTCTTGGCATGCCAAGTCTCAAGATTGTTTTCATGGATTGTGACTCCCCAAGAGTTATTTTTTTTGTAGGTGACACAAGAATTTTTAGACACTCCAGATGTCAAACATTTTAGTTTTCTACAAAGTGATGAAGACCTAGATGGGCAATCTGTAGTTTGACCCTTGAAACCCAGATGGGCAATCTCTAGTTTGGACCTTAAATCTAGTCAGGTAATCTGTAGTTTGGACCTTGAATCCCAGATGACTGTTTGTATTTTGGACCTTGAAACCCAGAGGGGAAATTTTTAGTTTGGATCTTAAAACCCAGACAGGCAATTTGTAGCTTGGACCTTGAAACCTGGCAAGGCAATATCTAGTTTGGACCATAAAACCTAGATGGGCAATCTGTAGTTTGGCCTTGAAACCTAGACGGGAAATCTGTAGTTTGGCCTTGAAACCTAGATAAGCAATCTATTTGCCCGTCTGGGTTTTATAGTCCAAATGATAGATTGCCCATCTAGGTTTCATGGCCAAACTACAGATTTCCCATCTAGGTTTCAAGGTCCAAACTACAGATTGCCCATCTGGGTTTTATAATCCAATCTGTAGCTAAATGGGTAATCTGTATTTCGGACCTTGAAACCCAGATGGGCAATCTGTAGTTTGACCCTTAAAAAACAGATGGGCAAATCTCTAGTTTGGACCTTAAATCTAGACAGGTAATCTGTAGTTTGGACCTTGAATCCCAGGTGACTGTTTGTATTTTGGACCTTGAAACCCAGAGGGGAAATTTTTAGTTTGGATCTTAAAACCCAGACAGGCAATTTGTAGTTTGGACCTTGAAACCTGGAAAGGCAATATCTAGTTTGGACCATAAAACCTAGACGGGAAATCTGTAGTTTGGCCTTGAAAGCTAGACGGGCAATCTGTAGTTTGGCCTTGAAACCTAGACGGGAAATCTGTAGTTTGGCCTTGAAACCTAGATGGGAAATCTGTAGTTTGGCCTTGAAACCTAGATAAGCAATCTATTGTTTGCCCGTCTGGGTTTTATAGTCCAAATGATAGATTGCCCATCTAGGTTTCATGGCCAAACTACAGATTTCCCATCTAGGTTTCAAGGTCCAAACTACAGATTGCCCATCTGGGTTTTATAATCCAATCTGTAGCTTGGACCTTGAAACCTAAATGGGTAATCTGTATTTCGGACCTTGAAACCCAGATGGGCAATCTGTAGTTTGACCCTTAAAACCTAGATGGGCAAATCTCTAGTTTGGACCTTAAATCTAGACAGGTAATCTGTAGTTTGGACCTTGAATCCCAGATGACTGTTTGTATTTTGGACCTTGAAACCCAGAGGGGAAATTTTTAGTTTGGATCTTAAAACCCAGACAGGCAATTTGTAGCTTGGACCTTGAAACCTGGAAAGGCAATATCTAGTTTGGACCATAAAACCTAGATGGGCAATCTGTAGTTTGGCCTTGAAACCTAGACGGGAAATCTGTAGTTTGGCCTTGAAAGCTAGACGGGCAATCTGTAGTTTGGACCTTAAAACCTAGATGGGCAAATCTCTAGTTTGGACCTTAAATCTAGACAGGTAATCTGTAGTTTGGACCTTGAATCTCAGGTGACTGTTTGTATTTTGGACCTTGAAACCCAGAGGGGAAATTTTTAGTTTGGATCTTAAAACCCAGACAGGCAATTTGTAGCTTGGACCTTGAAACCTGGAAAGGCAATATCTAGTTTGGACCATAAAACCTAGACGGGCAATCTGTAGTTTGGCCTTGAAACCTAGACGGGAAATCTGTAGTTTGGCCTTGAAACCTAGATAAGCAATCTATTGTTTGCCCGTCTGGGTTTTATAGTCCAAATGATAGATTGCCCATCTAGGTTTCATGGCCAAACTACAGATTTCCCATCTAGGTTTCAAGGTCCAAACTACAGATTGCCCATCTGGGTTTTATAATCCAATCTGTAGCTTGGACCTTGAAACCTAAATGGGTAATCTGTATTTCGGACCTTGAAACCCAGATGGGCAATCTGTAGTTTGACCCTTAAAAAACAGATGGGCAATCTGTAGTTTGGACCTTAAAACCTAGATGGGCAAATATCTAGTTTGGACCTTAAATCTAGACAGGTAATCTGTAGTTTGGACCTTGAATCCCAGGTGACTGTTTGTATTTTGGACCTTGAAACCCAGAGGGGAAATTTTTAGTTTGGATCTTAAAACCCAGACAGGCAAATGGTAGCTTGGACCTTGAAACCTGGAAAGGCAATATCTAGTTTGGACCATAAAACCTAGATGGGCAATCTGTAGTTTGGCCTTGAAAGCTAGATAAGCAATCTATTGTTTGCCCGTCTGGGTTTTATAGTCCAAATGTAAGATTGCCTATCTAGGTTTCATGGCCAAACTACAGATTTCCCATCTAGGTTTCAAGGTCCAAACTACAGATTTCCCGTCTGGGTTTTATAGTCCAATCTGTAGTTTGGAACTTGAAACCTAGATGGGCAATCTCTAGTTCGGAACTTAAATCTAGATGGGTAATCAGTTTTTTGGACCTTTGAAACCTACATGGGCAATCTGTAGTTCGGACATAGAAATCTTGACAGGCAATCTGTCGTTTGAACCTTAAAACCTCAATGGGCAGATGGAGACTCATGCAGGACTCGGAGCCAGCACTGCGTGCGTCTTGCGGGACCTTAGGGGGATGGGTCACATGACTCCGGCACAGAAATACATTGTGTCCTCTCAGCAGTAATAATAGAATGAGATAATACAGTGTGACTGTACAGCGTCGCTCTACAAAACTCCAACCGTCTACAATCCCAGCAAAGCTCCATTATGAGGGAGCGATTCCTTCGCAGGACACGTTCGGCTTTTTATCTCACGATCGTTTTCCTATCAAAGCTTTTCGGCTCAGCCTGATAAATATTACAGTGAAATGAATATTCCTGCGGATGAAATGGAAATGTAGATGATGATGTGATATGAAGGGCCTGGATTCTTTCCTAAATACACATAATATAACTGAGTACTAAGTTCTGTAGGTAAAGTTGATCTGGGGTAAATCCGATTGCCTCTCGGGGGATCAGGAAGGAATTGTTTCCCCTCCGGTAGCAAATTGTATCATCGCTCTGCTGTTTTTTTTTTTTTGCCTTCCTCTGGATCAACTGTGGGTATGGAGTTGGGTGTATGGGATGTACTGTGTTTTATTTTGTTTGTTTATTTTATTTTTTTATGGTTGAACTGGATGGACTTGTGTCTTTTTTCAACCTGACTAACTATGTAACTATGTTTTATTTCCTGTGAATCAAGAACTATCCCCCCCCTAGTGGCCAAGTTCAGCTAGTCAGTCATTATTATTATTATTATTATTATTACGGCTTCGTCTATACTCTATATCATCCTCACTCACTCATATACTGTGGTGTTGTACATTCTTCCTTTACATTTTGCACCATTTCTTACACATAGAGGGGTAGATTCACATAGATCAGCGGATCTTTTGATCCGCGTGATCTATCTTTTTTACGATCCGCCAGCGCCAGTTTTTGAGGCAAGTACTGTATTCGGAAAGCACTTGCCTCGAAAGTTGCCCTGGCGGATCGTAAATCCCCCGGCGGAATGCAAATTCCGCGGCTAGGGGGAGTTTTACTATTTAAATCAGGCGCGTCCCCGCGCCGATCGTACTGCGCATGCGCCGCCGGCTAAATTTCCCAGCGTGCATTGCTCCAAATGACGTCGCAAGGACGTCATTGGTTTCGAAGTTAACGCAATTTGCGTACGGCCGTATTCGCGAACGACTTACGTAAACGACGTAAAAAATACAAAACTCGACGTGGGAACGACGGCCATACTTAACATAGGATACGCCGCACTTACCCCGCATATAGCAGGGGTAACTATCCGCCGGAAAAGGCCGAACGCAAACGGCGTAAAAAAAAAGTGACGGCCGGGCGTTCGGTTCTGAATCGGCGGTTCTCCTCATTTGCATATTCGTCGCGTAGAATAACGGAAGCGCCACCTAGCGGACGGCGGGAGATTGCAGCCTAAGATCCGACGGTGTAACTCACTTACACCAGTCGGCTCTAAGGGAGATCTATGCAGAACCTGATTCGAGGAATCAGCAGCATAGATCCGAGCGTCGGATCTCACAGATACGACGGTGTATCAGTAGATACACCATCGTATCTCTATGTGAATCTTCCCCAGAGGCTGTAACCTTTCCGAACTCGACTCCATTGCCGCCCCTTCAGCTCCCGTAGATTATATTTATTTTCTTTTACCTTTTGTCTTTATGACCCAACAGGAAGTGAAGGCAAATTTCCCCAGTGGGGTTTTAACCCTTCTGCTTCAATCCATCCAATGCTTTAAAAAGGATTTTTATTCGAAATTTAGACTTTAATGTGTCCATTCACCAGGAGGCCAGCCCGTTGTGAGGTTTTGGTTATTCAGGTTCTATAATAGAGAGCACATTGTACCTGCATTCTGACCAGGTACCATAGTAACTATGTAACTATGTTTTATTTCCTGTGAATCAAGAACTATCCCCCCCCTAGTGGCCAAGTTCAGCTAGTCAGTTATTATTATTATTATTATTATTAAGGGGGGAGTGTTACATCTTGTGTAAATAGAACCTTCAGGCCCCCCCCCCCCCCCAGTGCAAGAGATCATGAAGGGCCCTCCTGACCACCTGGGAAGTGGCAGGTGGTGGTATATTTTTTGGGGGAGGGGCGCCACCAAACCCACCCCCCCGTTGGTTCGGTTGGTCGGCCCCCGCACTTACCCCATCTAGGTCATGGGCAGCGCTCCTCCACCGAGCAGTGGGCGGCTGCTTCCCCTGCATCTTCTCCTGCCCTGCATCACGTCGTGCATCTCCTCCCTCCTCTCCTCCGTGTGTGCCATGCATCCCCTCCCTCCTCTCCTCCGTGTGTGCCGTGCATCCCCTCCCTCCTCTCCTCCGTGTGTGCCGTGCATCCCCTCCCTCCTCCTCTCCTCCGTGTGTGTGCCGTGCATCCCCTCCCTCCTCTCCTCCTCTTCCGTGTGTGCCATGCATCCCCTCCCTCCTCTCCTCCGTGTGTGCCGTGCATCCCCTCCCTCCTCTCCTCCGTGTGTGCCGTGCATCCCCTCCCCCCTCTCCTCGTGTGTGTGCCGTGCATCCCCTCCCTCCTCTCCTCCGTGTGTGCCGTGCGTCCCCTCCCTCCTCTCCTCCGTGTGTGCCGTGCGTCCCCTCCCTCCCCTCCTCCTTCTAGGTGGCCAATCAGATCACCTCTCTCCGTTCGGCCAATCAAGGTGATGGGTCTCAAGACCAGCTTCCTGATTGGCCGGGAGGAGAATCAGGAAGACTCTTCTTTCTTTCCTCTATCACAATGGCCATACGTCTCCTCCCTCCTCCTCCTCCTCCCTCCTTCTTCTCCTAGGCCAGGGGTAGGCAACCTTGGCTCTCCAGCTGTGGTGAAACTACAAATCCCATCATGCCTCTGCCTCTAGGAGTCATGCCTGTGATTGTCAGGGTCTTGCAATGTCTCATGGGACTTGTAGTTGCAAAACAGCTGGAGAGCCAAGGTTCCCTACCCCTGTCCTAGGCCAATATGCTAGCTTCTCTTTTCGGCCAATTGGGGAAATGGGTCACATGATCCGCTTCCTGATTGGTCTGGGGGAGAATCAGTAAGACTCGTCTTCCTCCCCTGTAACATGATGGCCATGCGTCTCCTCCCTCCTCCTCCTCCTCCTCCTCCTCCTCTTCCCTTCTCTCCTCCCCTCCTCCTCCTCCCTCCTTCTTCTCCTAGGTCAATGAGCTCACTTCTCGTTTCGGCCAATTGGGGAAATGGGTCTCAGGACCTGCTTCCTGATTGGTTGGGAAGAGAATCAGTAAGACTCGTCATCCTCCCCTGTAACACGATGTCCAATGCGTCTCCTCAGGCCTCCTCTTCCCTCCTCCTACTCCCTCTTTCTTTTCCTAGGTCAATGAGCTGGCTTCTCCTTTCAGCCAATTGGGGAAATGGGTCTCAGGACCCCCTTCCTGATTGGCCCGGGAGGAGAATCAGTAAGACTCGTCTTCCTCCCCTGTATCACGATGGCCATGCGTCTCCGCCCTCCTCCTCCTCCCTCCTTCTTCTCCTAGGTCTATGAGCTTGCTTCACCTTTCGGCCAATCGGGGGAAATGGGTCTCATGACCCGCTTCCTAATTGGCCGGGAGGAGAATCAGGAAGACAATAGTGAACAATAGTGAACATTCATAGTGAACATTCATTCACTATTGTCACACAAGTGGGTGTGCTCGGGGGCACAGTGCTCTGCGCGCCCTGAGCCCACCCTTTGTTTTAAGCCAATTACCGCCTCAGGCTCTAATCACGTGCTTAAAAAATAAATCAAAAACGTATGCGTCCACCTCCCCGCATGAACCCCGGGCCCTTCCCACTGATCCTGGGTTCCTTTTACATCCTTCCCAGGGCCCTTTAGAAGCCCACGATTCACACTTCTGCGACTTATCATGTGACCCGTGACACATAAAGTCGCACGACAAGTCAAAACACATTCACTTCAATGGGTGCCTTCGCAATCAATCCAATTCAAGTCGCAGTGATACCGGGAAAAAAAAGGCTCCTGCACTATTTTTCTGTGAATTTGGTGAGATTTGAGGGCCACAGACAGCAATGTTAAATCAGTAATGTCGCAAGGAAGGAGCACTTTGGGGCTGCGGCAGTGTGAATGGAGCCTTACGGTCTGGCAGCAGGGACCCTTTCAAATGTTCTGCAGCCCCTTCCTGCTGTCTTCAGTCCCCTTCACAGTGGCGGAACGGCAGGCCTCGGTCGCAAGTGCGACCTTTGCGGCCCTGGTAGTTCCGCCACTGACTCCATGTATGTTATCCTCAGTATGTTCTCATCCCATTCCCGATCTTTTGTACAGATATACAGTGGGAACCTCGGATTACGAGTAAAATTCATTCCGGGAGAATGCTTGTAATGAAAACCACTCCCATATCATAATTAGTTCCGCATTGACTTCTATGGCATGCAATACCGCATGTGCCAGAGTTGGGGGGGTGCTGGAGAGCCTTGGAAATACTCTTGGGACAGCTCGGCTGATCTCGGAAACCCTCCGGAAAGGCAGGGGAATCACTCGGGACAGAGTATTTCTTAGTGATTCAGAGTATTTCCAGATGGCTCTGAACCGTGTGACTAGCGCCCCCCGCACCTCTGGCCAAATGCGGTACTGCACACCCCATTAGCTCGAATTCTGCTCGTTTTTCGAGACAACACTCGCAAGCCGAGTCAGATTTTTTTTTTTAAAGTTGCTCGTCTTTCAAACGCTAGTTAACCGTGTTACTGGTAAACGAGGTTCCACCATACTCACAAAGGCCGTACAACTGCAACCATATAATATGTCCTAGAAAACAGTCCTTTATCAAGTCAAAGACCTGTATGTTGTATGTATATCACTTGTATGTATGCTGTATGCACAGTTCCCTTGAAAAAGTATTCATACCCCTTTGGAAATTCCCCACATTTTCTCATGTTGCAGCCAAAAACGTAAATGTATTTTATTGGGATTTATTGTGATAGACCAACATAAAGTGTCACATAATTGTGAAGTGGAAGAAAATGATAAATGATTCAAATAAATATGTGAAAAGTGTGGGGGGAGGGGCATTTGTATGGCGCCCCCCGGAGTCAATACTTTGTAAAACCCCCTTTCGCTACAAGTTTTTTTTGGGGGTGTCTCTACCAGCTTTGCACATCTAGAGAGGGACATTTCTGCCCATTCTTCTGTGTAAAATATCTCAAGGTCTCTGTCAGATTGGATGGAGAGCGTCTGTGATCATCAATTTTCATGTCTTGCCACAGATTCTCAATGGGATTTAGGTCTGGACTGTGACTGGGCCATTCTAACACATGAATAGGCTTTGATCTAAACCATTCCATTGTAGCTCTGGCTGTACTTTAGGGTCATTGTCCTGCTGGAAGGTGAACACCCCCCCCCTCCCCGTCCTCAAGACTTTTGCCGACTCTAACAGATTTTCTTCTAAGATTGTCCTGTAATTGTCTCCATCCATCTTCCCATCAACACTGACCAGCTTCCCCGCCCCTTGCTGAAGAAAAGCAACCCCACCACATGATGCTGCCACCACCATGTTTCACAGTGGGGATGGTGTGTTTTAGGGTGAGTGGCGGTTTTAGATTTCCCCCACATTAGCGTTTTTTTTTTTGGTTGAATTTGGTGTCATGTGACCAGAGCCCCTTCTTCCACATGTTTGCTGTGTCCCCTCCCCCACATGGCTTCTCACAAACTGCAAACAGGACTTCTTCTGTCTTTCTTTCCCCAATGTCTTTTCTTCTTGTCACTCTTCCATAAAGGGCAGATTTGTGGAGAGCACCACACTAATAGTTGTCCCTGTGGACAGATTCTCCCACCTGAGCTGTGCAGCTCCTGTGCAGCTCCTCCAGAGTTACCATGGGCCTCTTGGCTGCTTTTTTGATGAATGCTCTCCTTGCCCGGCCCCGGTCAGTTTAGGTGGACGGCCGTGTCTTGGTAGGTTTGCGGTTGTGCCGTACTCTTTCCATTTTCCGATGATGGATTGAACAGAAGCTCCGTGAGATCTTCAAAGTGCGGGAGATTATTTTTTATAACCCAACCCTGCTTTATACTTCTCCACAACTTTATCCCTGACCTGTCTGGTGTGTTCCTCGGCCTTCATTATGCTGTTTGTTCACTAAGGTTCTCTAACAAACCTCATAGGTCTTCACAGAACAGCTGTGTTTATACTGAGATTAAATGACACACACTCTATTTACTAATTAGGTGACTTCTGAAGGCAATTGGTGGTACTAGGTTTTAGGGGTTTCAGAGTAAAAGGAGCTGAATACAAATTATATTTATTAGTAAAAAATATGAAAACCGTTTATCATTCTCAGTCACAGTCCAGACCTAAATCACATTGAGAGTCTGTGGCAAGACTTGAAAATTGCTGATCACAGACGCTCTCCATCCAATATGACAGAGATATTTTACAAAGAAGAAGAATGGGCAAAAATGTGCCTCTCTAGATGCGCAAAGCTGGTAGAGACACCCCCAAAAAGACTTACAGCTGTAATCGCAGAGAAAGGTCAGAACTCGCCTTCTGACCTTTGACCTCTGGGGGAGGTCCCTGTTCCAATTCCTGAGTCCTAGCCATATTCTTCAAGGGAAAACCCTAATCCTAACCCCAACCCTAACCCCTACCCCCTAACCTAACCCTACCCCTACCCCTAACCTCAACACTGAACCACCCACCTTTTCACATATTTATTGTATCATTTTCCTTTCGCTTTCTCGGCCTTTTGGCTAAGA